>VJXU01001212.1:0-27062 GCA_008694245.1 Ganoderma sp. BRIUMSc
CGTGGTTCGGCGTGCCGTGGGCGCGGAGCGCGCTCGCGGGGGTGGTGTCGTCGATGGTGGTGCGGAAGGCGCGGGACGCACACGAGAAGTCGTGACTGCGGATGGGGATGCGTTGAGGGAGTATTAGGGTACGGCGGAGTCATCATGAACGGTATTCGGACTGGCTATGTTAGCTGCGCATATTATCATGATGATGGGAGTCAGTCGTCCGTGGGACATGCGTCGACTTCAAGGCAACCCCACTATCGCCCAGTGCGAGGTAGATTTATGTACTTTCGGGCTCATGATGGAAAGAGAGTTCCAGTACAAAGGATGAACACTACAAGATTTGGCAAACATCGTGAAGTGTACCCAAGGGCACGAGCCAGTGCGACACGGTTGTTGGGAACCTGAGCTCTTTGAATAGCCCTTCCTTGATGTGTTCTTGTTCGGCGACAAACTTAGGTCACCTACCACCACAAGTTGCGAAGCCGGTGCACATGATCGCCCAGGTCAACGTTCCTCAACGCGCCGTCAACACAATGGTGTGGCTAATCAAGTTTGCGCACGCGCACGCGCATACACCCGTACCGTGACCGCGTCCGAGTCCGGACCCTGCTGAGACTCGGACGCGAGCAGAAGAGTTCAGCGCTGAACGGTGATCACGCCAAGCACGGCGACCACAATCAAACAGTTTCAAGTTGCGCAGTGGTCTTCCGGTCTCGAGGCCTGAGGAGAATTCGGCGCGGTCACAGTGGGCGAAGATCGGACTTCCCTGGTGGTGCGCATGTCAAGTTCTACCGTGGCAAACCCTTCGTGTAGGAAAGAGAGAAAAAGGGACAATAACGATAAAGGTCCGCAAGCCTAGTAGTACAGTATGACGTGTCCATAACCACGCTCCCGCTCCCGCTCACATATCAGAATACGCCCGCTCGATGTCGACCTTGCACTGTGTATGCGTGGTTCCAAGGCGCGAATCAGGAATCAGTGTTCAGATCTGGCTCGACGCAAAGCGGAGAAGCGGGGGCTCACCACGACGGGCTTGGTGCGCGTCTCGGGCTCGCCGCCGCCGACCGCGAGCACGGTGCCTATGTGGCCGCGCGAGGAGGAGTGCTCGGAAATGCTGGCGAGCGTGATCGGGTTCGCTTGGTCGCCGACGACGTACTTGCGGCCGTTCAGCCTGGGCCACCGCAGGTCGTGCAGGTGCAGAGATAATGGGGATGAGCATGAGAATGAGCATGAGGGTGGCGCGGTGCCCGGCGGATCACGTACGAGGTCAGGAGTGCGTTGATGTCCACTGGAAAAGAAAAGAGTGTCAGGTTCGGCATATGTGAAGGACCGAGAGCGGAAAGTAGTACGCACTCTTTCCGATCAGGAAGTTGAAGAACAGGACGTAAAGCGTCTTCGGCGCGGTCAGATACTGTCGCAGAACACTCGTGGTTAGCATCCACCTTCGGAAACCCCAGACAAAGACGAAGGGCGCGGAGCTCACGGTAATGAAGTTGGCGGTCACGAACAGCCTGCGCTCGCCCAGCACAATCAGCGACATCACCACCACAGCATGCGTGAAAGGAGACATACGCAGAGAGTGTGCCCGTCGCCACCGTGATGATGACCATGCGGACGATGATGTCGTTCGACCTGCGTAGTACGTAGTGCGTAGACATGTCTCGCCTCAGCGCTCGGGGCCGGGACCGACGACCATCCATCGAGAAACACGAAGCTCGTACCTCTGTATGCCGCTGCGCCGCTTGAGCAGCTCGTACACGCCCGTCCCGGAGATCAGGGCCCCCGTCAGGGCCTCGAGTCCCAGGCCAGTAGCCCCGTACACCTTGACGAGAGCGACGTTAGCTCTCGGGGTGGCGAAGACTGCTTATGTACTACAGAGCTCGAAAAACGAAAAATACCTGGAGCTGGTTCTCGATCTCGGACCTCGTCCCACCCGTGGGTATGAGGCTAAAGCTGCGGAATTGCGGCCTTCGTCAGGGCAGCCGGACAAGCGGCGGGGGCAAAAGGGCTCTCACAATCGTGCCGGGTAGTCTATGTATGCGTACAAGTGTGTCGTTTTTCAGTAATGAGGTTGGGAGGAAGCAAGGGAACAAGGACGTACAAATATTGAAGCCTGGGCGGTGCGGCGGGGTCGCCATGAAAATAAAAATCGGTGCTGACACCGAATAACAACAGCTGACGCTCACCGAATCGAACGACATTCAAAACGCCCTGCAGGTCCTGCCAGTCAGTTCGCACGTCCGGTTCGAGAGAGGAGCTCGGCTCGACTCACACAAAGGGCCACGAAGTAGGGGTTCTGGCTGACTGTGCGTCGCGTCGTTCGTCATTCCAGAAAAAGACGCAGAGAGGTATAGTGGAAATTTACACCGCCATATCCGCCAGATGTAGTACCTAGCCAAAGGCCGGTGAGAACAGCGGGTTTAGGAGTCAGGCAGGGCACTGCGTACGTCTTGACTGAGAGTTGAACGAATCCCTGTGGGGATGAACGGCACGACCGCCATTAGAGCTTGCGATATGCCATATGCATGTGTGCATTCACTCACGTTTATAAATATGCATGCCTACGAGGGGGTTTTATGTCATAATCGAGGCGAGGCTAACGGGAGAGCAGCAATGGACAGACAGATGCTTACCGGTAAGCTCCTGCGATGGGTGGTCGGAAGCGCGTCAGCGAACAAATACGCGAATGACTATCCAGATTACTGCCCACCATAGAGGGACGTCTCCAGCCGAGGGGTTGTTGAAGTTCTCGACGAGGTAGAAGTAGAACATCTGAATGGCAAATGACTCGTGCAGGGAGTCAAGAACCCTGGTATGGTTTCAGCCCATGGTGCTGCAACTTGAGCCGAGCATCCCAAAATGGCATAAAACCCACCAGAGGATAAACACCTGCGCACATTGCACGCGGACGACTGAGCGAAGACTGGGACATTTCGACAATCTGAATGCACGTACCAGGTACCGGAGCGATGCATGATCAGACTTTGACCGGCGGGAGTGGTAGTATTGGAACGTCTGAATGCATGTAATGCCATACACACTTTTGTAGCGAGGGCTGCATCAGAATCCATTCTTTGGTTAACGTAGCGATGCACTCACATGGACGCGGCGATGACACCGAGAAATCCCACCCCGAGGTTGGCGAATACGTTCGGAATGGCGGCATGGGGAGCGTCGCCCATCGTCGAGGGTGGCACTGGTGACGGGCAGAATACCGGAGGGGGGGGGGTCGCTGGACGGAGAGTGCGCAAAGTATTTGTCAATGTCGAGACATTGCTGATGTATATGGGGCTCGGAAAGCGCGCCTCTGAGTACTTTTACGATAACAACTCTCGCCCGCTCCGGGGGTGGAGAAGATCACCGAGTTCATGATGGGGGCGTGAGAGTCAGCGAGAAGCAGATGGAATCACAGAATCAGATGCGGACAGATGTGGGCTGTCAGAATAGCGATGCGAAGACGCGGCGCCCCTTGTGCATTCCATAAACACCGGCCATACCGCAGTCAGAGGGTGGGTACTTACGGTAAGTAAGCCAAGGAGTAAGCCACATGCCCTCCAGCGTTCCCCTGGCCCTTGACGCCGTAAGGTGTATGGCTGGCAGTACCTGTGCCTATCATATAGATCTATGACATGTCCTAGAACCGGAGTAAGACGAGGGCTGTCAGTGGAAGAATGGTGTGCGGAACAGTGGAAAGCTACCTGGTACTTAGCAGTCGATGATTCTCTGTCTCCGAGTCCTTTCATGACTGCCGTGTTTCCCTGCCATACGAGTTGGTGTTGCGATGGAGAGTCGAAGACATGACTCGATAGATCTGTCAATTTCAACTGTTAGAGGACTGTCCAGTCCTGAATAACAACCACGGATGGAGACATGAACACTTGGTACAAAGCACACCATTCCGGACCCTCCGCGTGTGAAGCCGACTCGGAATGAGGTCAGCGAGTTCAGCAGAGATCAGTGTGCGGGTCAAGTTGTCTGAAACAGGAGGACATGTAGGAACAGATGGCGGTGATGGAGGTCTCCGGAGTGAGAACATGGTTAGCCCCGTCCAGAAAGTACAGTATTTGCTTCCGAACATCGGAGCAAAGCTCAGCAAAGGTTCCGAATAGCGCCCAAATTCGATCCGGCGGCAATCGTGGGAAGATGGATCTCCAACGTCACTCGGACTCGGCCTTCTCGGACTGCGAGTGCGCTCCGTGCTGGCTCCGTGCGACCATCATCTCTCTTCTCCTCACCCCGGCCCTGGAGTCAACCCCTCACCTTGGCCCTCAATGGCTCAGCCATTTAACAGAACATCTACTGAGCTTCATCCCTGTCCGTCTTGGCATTGGTTGCGGGACTTGCTGACGATCAGAGGACAGGAAACGTATGACTGACGGAATGCCCTTCATCAATGGCGGTTGAAGACGGAGGGGACGAAACGTGTCATGGCGACGCGCATTCCTGTTCTGGAGAGCTGAGTGGGGGTGGCAACCCCAGGTCATTACCCCCCAGTCGTATGTCTTTGTTTTGTTCTCGTTCCTGCATTTGTCTGCGAATACCTGTCGAGTGGCCGCCCCAGTTGTCGAACAAGCCATGGAAGCTCTCACCTCATGGTCTCGACTCGGGCAACATCCGGTTGTCTCTCACACCGCCAAACCAGAACACTCTTCGTTCCCACAGGGTGTCGCTCGGCGGTCGACTTTACACCCCCTACCTACAGTCATGGCCGGCATCCATGCAGGTCATCGCAAATGGTGCAAACGTACCTGGTGATCACCCGTCGCTGCCATCGCATACGCAGCTTCTCTTGACAATGCCGAGGATTCCTGCCGAAGGAGCACGAGTGGTGACACCGTGTACACAACGTAGACGACATGGTAACCGAACGCGCAGAGATGTGCACCCAAACGAGAGATGTACGGAGGGACGAGCTGATCGTCCGTCTGAAGACAGTGACGTTTGCCGCGCTCTATGAGCGCAAGACGGCCGCCTTTCCCTTGGAGATTCCGAAGCCAGCCCGATCCGAGTCCGAGTCTGCATAGCTACAGCAGCAGTTCTGAGCATCCACCGGTCCTCGTCATACCTCAGGCCTCATCCTCCATGTCCTAGCTCATCTGGCTTGAACAGATTCCACATGTAATGCCTACAAGCAGCGACGAACGCCTTCTACAGAAGGTCGGATCTGGTATGTCGTACACGTTCACTTTGTACTATCTCTGCACATCCACCTTGATCACGCTAATGGTCAAGTCGTCTCCTGGCGCGTACGCGCGACCTCAATCACCATCCTCGTACCATCGGAGCCAATCTGCTCCCGGACGAGCGCACGATGGACCTTTCCTCACGGACCGCTGCACCCACGAGATCCACAGCTTTCGGATTTGACAACACCACGTCAACACGATCGCTTCGGGTCAAGGCTGTACGTATACATGAACTCGACGAAATGCCTATGCTGCTTGGACACGAGATTTATAACTTGAAAGATTTGACTTGTATCAGTGAGTACATATGTGGGAGGTGGTCACGGAGGCCCAAAATGACCGCCTTGGAAGGCGAGCGGCGGCAAGAAGAAGACACCACCAGTAAATGCCGACGACAAGTCCACGCGCATCATAGCACAGGGAGGAGGGTTTCACGCGACATCCGCTCCAGCAGCATCATTGCGGCGTACGTTGCCTCCAGCTCCACCAGCCGGCATGAATGGAAAGTCGAAGCGCAGTCCCATGTTGTCCATAGCCTGCAAACATCCAGGTCTCAGTCAGTACACATGTGCACGCACGGACGACCCAACGCCCACGTATCCCGCATCTGTATGTCGGGGGACTCGCCTGATACCAAGCAGCCATCTCGGGGTTGTCGCGGCTGAAAAGCCGTTCGTATTGCGCGAGGAACTCCGTGTGCTGTCGCTGAATCTCCGGCGTCTGTCGCTTCACCTCCACCAGCCTCCGCTCCAGCTCCTTCGCCTTGCGTTTCTCGCGGGCGATCATCATCTGGATCTCCGTCTGCGGCTCTTGTTCCATCGCCTGTAGCTCTGGGGAGTCGAAATCGGCGATGTCGAACTCGGGGTCGGGGTCGCTCTCGCTGGTTTGTTCGTCCGCGTCCGCGGTCATGTGATCAGCGGCGCTGTAGGCTTGCACTGCGTAGGGGGCGGAGGAGGAGTCCGAGGATGCTGTGGATGAGTCAAGGGTGCCTGCCGCGAAATCCGAGGGCTCTTGAGCTCTGGAGAAGGACGGATGTTCGTCGGATTGGGAAGGTGCAGGTTGGACAGGCTCCGGATGGAGGTCGGACAGGGAGGGCACTGAGGCGGGAGGAAGCGCGGCGTGAGGAAGATCCAAAGAGACACTCGCTGCAGCAGCAGAAGATGCAGACTGCGTGGGAGAACCTTTCGCCTCGGACTGGAGCGATGCGGCGGGGGCAGAGCCTATGTCGAGCTCTTCGAACTTGAGGGACAATGGATCGGATGTGTTGGGAACATTGGGATCGCTTGCAATGGAAGATTTGTCGACGTCCAAGTTCGCGGCCCTCGCATCTGCAGACCCGTTGAATACTAGATCGCATCACAGCAACTCTGCGGCACGCACCGATCTGTATGTCCTGGTCAGCGGCGGAAGGGGCTCCCCGCGAGTCATCGATGGACTCAGCCGGGAGCGTTGAACGATCGGGGAAGGTTCCCTTGGGAGAAATGTCGCTCATGATTTTGGGGTCTTGGAGGATAGATCTGTAAACCGGAGGGTAAAGGGCTGATCTCAACGATGAGCTAGTACGACGTTATGGAGGAGCACTACGTACTTGAGGACGACGACGAATAACTTGAAGGGTCAGCCCGAGGTACAGCGATCGATGAAACACAAGAAGAGTTGGCGGTGGCGGGCGACAGTGGGAGGAGGGGGGCAGCGGGGAGGAAGCCTGGGGAGGACTATAAGTCAAGGAGGACACGTTTTTCGAAGTTGAAGTTAGCCGGTGGCAGCGAAGTTCGAGTCGTGGATACAAGGTTCAGTCAGTTGGACTTTCAGAAGTCGAGAAGCCTGTAGAAACTCACCACGTCTCCCATACGCCTACCCTTCCGTTGCAGCGGTATACGTACACCAAAGCCATTATGAACAACTTGAAGCTTCGGTTCATGGGGTGGGCTGTTGAGGACAACAGCTTTCGGATTTGACAATGTGCGTCACGGTGCATGTCAATGTCATGAGCCCGGAGTGTCCAGGCAAGCCGTGAGAAGATACATATGTACACAACTTTTCCAAATGTTGTTCTTTCCCTTGGACTCGGACTTGGGTGCTGCGTTCTCCACATTAAGGGATATATACATCATATCAAGAGGCAAGAGGACTTTACGCCATGGCAGTGTCGATGTCGGTTAATACCATATGATCTTCACCAGCCGACTCGGGGTACACCTCGAGTCGCGTCTCCCTTTCCGTATCCTGTAGAGGGCCGTTTTGAGTCAGTGCAGGCTCAAACAATGCAAGAACAGCGTGTCTCTAAAACTTTCCTGAATCCAAGCCTCAATGGCAGGATTTCGATCGTCCCCGTCTTGGTCGGAAACTTGCTTGGATTTCGCCATAACCTTACGTCTCTCCCTCCTCTCCTGACGCTCAGGCTTCGATCTCTCCTTCAACGCCTTGAGCTTCCGATCCTCTCGCCGAATTGCTTCTTCCAGCTCCATATTTTTCCTTTCAAAGTCGCCGTCGGTTGAGCTCTCCCAGCTACTCCCACTCGTAGATTCCCACTCCCTGTCCGCTGTGAGCTGGCGGCGGAGTGCCGCGTTAGCACTGGTGACTCTCTTCAACCGTTCGATTAAGGCCATGCACTCGGAGTCATTGTAGTGCTCCTCGGATAGGTGGGGATCGAAGGGAGAAGAGGTAAACCTGGAGGGGACCGGAGGTGGGAAGTGATTAAGCGAGTCACGGTAGTGTGACGAGTCGGGAATGAAGCCAACGGTGTGCGGGGCGGGTCTGCTGGTGCCCATCGGCGAGAACCCGGACCTGTCGAAAACCCCGCTGGGGGTCGGATATTTGTTCCGCTGAACGGGTGCCGGCGGGGCATATCCTAGCTGGAAGTTGGGCGCAACGGGGACGAAGACGGGAGGCTCGGGATGGACGTTCCAGGATGGAAATGCGGAAGTAGTGGATGTAGACACGGGCAGTTCCGTCGGAAAACGTGGGAGTGGGAGCCCGGGTTGGAGGGCTGCGACAGGCATGACAGACGGATGAGGGTCCTGCTGAAGATGGCCTATGTGGAGCTCGTCGGGTGCAAAAGGGTATATAGAGGTGTCAAAAGTGTTCGAGTTGCATAGCCGGTAATCTTTGTCAGCTTCCTCATGGACCTTCGCAACTGCAGGCCCGGTCAGAGCTGAATCGCGGCACGACAATGAGGCACGCACCTGGATTGGATCTCAGTGGTCCGAGGCCATCAGACTCCGCAACATAACGAACGTGGTCACTCCTCCTCATGGGTTTTTGTCTCAACCTACGAGCACCGATGTTCAATATTAGATGAGATGCAGGAGTCATGACCATACCGCACAAGGAACCCATTGCCATTATTCTGCCTGATATGCTGCTCCTCGGATGCAGTGAAAGGGACATCTTTGGGTGAGTCCGCCTGTGAATAAGAAAGACCGTCCATGATCTCCACGTGTTGGACTACGGTCCGTGCACGAAGGCGCAGAAGGCTGGCCTATGGCTCCGATGAGTCGAGCAACCTGCAACCCACAAGGACAAGGAAGAGCACGTACTTGAGGATGATGACGACCGGGTCGAGCGATTGATACAGCACAGAAAAAGCTGGCAGTGAATTAATAATAGGTGGCAGGAAGAAAGCAGGAGAGAAGAGACAGGACCCACGGAGGAAAGGTGGATCGAATCTCAACACTTCATTGTTGGGGGGCCGGGGGGGTTGCCTTACGGATAGAGTCGGAGGTTCAGTCGGAGTTTGGCATACGTCGAGCAACGAAGGGAAGCCTGTCAACGCGGCTGGCGTTCCTTACCACGTCGGAACCCTGCTTCATGATAGATCACGGTCACATAGGTGGACCAAAGGCACGTACAAGCTCAGCCCAAAGCTATGGGACTCCCTGAAAGCGGATGGAGACTATGGTCACAGCATCGGAAAGTCTGCCGAGATCCAGATACTACGCCTTCGACATTCAAGTTGACCCTGACCCGACCTGGACCGAACTATCGGCCTCCATCAAGCTGGTGACGAGGACTCGAAAGCGCAGTGCTGGTGCCCGTGAAAACCAATCCTGTCGTCGCCGCCTGGTGCTCGCCGTCGCCCCCGCAAAGGCCAATGAGGCCGTCTTCGGCCGGACTGGCGAAAACTCGTGGTCGTAAAAGTTAACGTACGGCACCTGCAGTCCCGAGCAGCTGAACACGACTTCCCCTTGCCCCCAGCAGGCGTCGAGCCCATCTTCCAGTGGCCGGTCCGCCCCCTCCATCCATGCACACCCATCCTCAAATGGCCCCAATGCAGCACTCCGCGGACAGCTGTTGAGGCTTCCTAGCGAACACCGAAGCCGAAGCCCAACATGGCTCCCGGCTGTACCTGTCACGCCCGCGGTTCCGCTCCGTTCTGTCAAGAGCGCGAAGCCGATCGGCCTCAGTCTGTCGTTGACGAGATGGTTGCTGAGGGTACGGGATCGTACACCCTAGCAACAAGCGAATCCTCCCGCTGTATTTGGAGTCGCTGGTGCAGCAGATCGACGCTGCGGTAGCGTTGAAGACACAATCCTTCTCAGAAGGCGAGCTACGTACAACGTCCTCTCGTGGTGGGTTTCTGTCGTCCTAACGTTGGACGCATGGCAACTGAAAACCACGCACTAGCGACAAAGCAGTTGTGACTGAGGAGCGTAAGGGTGCCATGGTGGCATTCAGATTCTTGACCGCGCTGCACGCGCGAGGGGAAGCCCTCGAACGCGAGCCAAAGCAGGAGGCGGCCGCCTTGCCTTTGGAGGACCCAGGCCCTCCAATAGTCCCAATCTCCCTAGTCTCAGTCCCAGTCCCAAACCCAGATCGAGCAACAGCCGTAATGCATCTAGGCAAGCCCCTATCCTACCCCATCCTGGACGTTCTATGATTGCGCAGCAAATTCGAGCGAAAAGGGCTCCAACCCCAGCGACGGCCGCGTCCGGTGTGCCGCCATCAAGCTGAGAGACGGCCTGCGGTGTACGTGGTCGTGCGTTGCGGGCCAGCGATTCTGCAGGATCCACTGTACCGCACACGGGACGGTCACCGCCGTCGTGATCCCCCACACCATAGGGTCAAGGAGGGAGTGCTGGAGGCGCAGCAGATGAGGGTCACGCGCGAGGAGGGCACAAGGCGTGCTGGGTGGGAGATGTCTAGAATCACATCGGGAAACTGGACGAAATGGAAATGGAAGGCATCGTGAAGGAGCACCAACGTCTGTTCTCCTGCACGTATGAGTGCGAGGGTGATCTTCTGTCCGGGAATCGTCGTACTCACATTACATGCGGACAGCTACCGGGCCATCCAGACATACTTACGGACGTGGCGTATTAGCGCAGGCTTGCTGCTCAGAGGACTAAGCGGGAGGAGGGACGCAAGGATCGCGGAGAGCCAAGGCCAGGTGCAGGCGCGGACGACGGAGTTCTTGGCCGAGGTCCAGGAGAAGGACATAATGGAGCACTGCATGGAAGTAGAGGACCTTCCGAATGTGAGCCACTCGGTTATATCTGTTCAGAGAGAAAGATACTGACTTGTGTGGAAGGGCGCCATCGTTGTTGGCGCGTCGATCTGGTTTTAGGCTCCACCGGCGCGAAGGGCAATCGTGGATGCGGTCTCCCCGCTCATGGTAAGGGAGACTTGAGACGATGCCAGTCAATCATGAATGCAGAATGAGGTGCATTAGGAGAGAGGTAGAGTACAACAGTGTCAGGGCGGAAGGGACCGCATCACAGGTCTCTGGGGGGCGCCATCGAGTCAACCTCGCTCCTCGCAGATTTGCCTGTTAGGCAGTAGTATATGGGAGCAACGAGCATCGGTGGACCGTGGAACAGTAATAGGACTAATCACTGAAGCAGAGGAAGAACACGCGAGAGACGAATGCCACACGATAAGACGTACCAAGGACTAAGAGTCGGGCAGGTGGCCTTGTATGCTCTTGCGACTCAGACATTGAGATACAAGCCATGTGGAAGTATGGCGTTGGTAAAGCTATAGCTACTTGCTTCGCAATTGTATGCGTTAATGGACGCGGAGTACACTGCCTTAGAACACTTGCCGAAATGACGAGTGCGACGAGCGGGACGACGTGGAATCGCCCATAGACCTTAAATCCACGAGCGCAATGTCTGCAATCAAATAACTGCACGCACAGAGAGGTTTTTGTGCTACGCACCGGGAATGCAGGCCAGCACCCTCTCGACCCTCAAACTCTCCTCGTCTCCAGAACCCACATGACTCAGAGTTGAAATGAGCAACGGGCGTTATTGAACTTCCCTCATTCAGTCCAACTCTTCAAGGCGACGCCGAGAGAACACCAAGAAAGACAAAAATGGGAAGAACGCAGTTGGCAAGAGGCCCGAGGGAATCGAGGAGGGAGACAAAGTTGCACCGGGCTGCAACGCCGTCGTCAAGGGGAAGATAATCTAATCGTTCGTGCTCGTGGCTGGCACGCGAGCATACTCTCACTGCCACCGCTGTCCTTGCTCAGCGCTCCGAAGCGCTCAACCCCAGTGAAAAGTCCGACATTTGAGGTGATTTGAGGTCAACTGAGACGAGCGCCAGAAGATTTCGGATGAATTGGGGGCATTTGAAACGCCTTTCTCGGCGCCTATGGACGGATTGTCGTCTGGCGCTTTGCAGCACGGCCTTGCGTTGTTGTCTTCATCCCGCTCTCATTGGCCCTCTCCCCACTTACGTTCATGTATCATATATGTTACTGTCGAATCCATTGCTTTGCTATCCTACTCATATCTGTGGTGTGTGATGCACGTGGCCGCTCTAGAGTCCGATGTCGCGTCCAGCTGTGGCTTTCCACGCATCCTCGTGTCCGCCGCTGCCATTGGTCCTGGTCGTCCTTATATTCCTCCAGTCTGATATCTGAAACATGGCCGAGGATGGTAAGTATTATACTTATCTCGTGAATAGATGTGCTAACTTACCGTTCTTAGCGACAACCGGCTTCGAGCACTCTGGAGGTTCTGCGTCCAGTCGAAAGGAGGTCTTTTCCTGCGGCTGCAGAAAATGTATTGATAACGGAGACCCTGGAGTGCCTTATTCGACATGGTATCGGCACCGGAAGAACTACGAGAAGGACCTCGCCGCAGGAATTATCCCACCCCACGATCCATCCCTGCGAGTTCCTTCGAAAAGGAAGCGGTCTGCGATCGCCGCCCTGCCAGAGCAAGATGAGCGCGAGGTGCGACAACGGTTGGATGCCCCTGCAAACACTGTGAGTTCCATACATAACCAGCATTGTGAGTACTGTGTGTGCTTACCATCATTTTTGGTCAGGGTCCATCCAACGTAAACGGCGGTCTATCGTGCTCGAGTAGCGCGCACACCCTGGCCCGTTCGTCGGTGAATTTGGGGGCTGGGTCCATGGACGCCGCACCCTTCCACTCTCTTCCGCAACAGATTGACCAAAACCAGGAAGATGATTCATTCAGTCTGCCACCAACCCACCTGCAGCTTCCTCCCCGACTCCCTTCTCCGCCACCCTTGCATCAGCAAAACCACACCCCATCTTATGGAACTTATGGGGTCATCTTAGAACTTATGAGACGCCATAAGTTCTAAGACGGAGTGAACTTATGTAAGTTATGTACCTATCCTACGTAAGACGGCGCGTCTTAGAGGGATCTTACGGGTCATCCTACACGCATCTTATGCGACATCTTTAGACAACTTGGAGGTCGGCCATAGCTCCACATAGTTACCCTACTATACATTGGTATTACTAGTGGCCCGGCCGTGACAAATCGCCTAGCTTACCAGGGAGCCGGCGCCGGCCGCGATAGTACCATACCTTGTGTTCCCTTACCGGCCGGGCTCCTCTGCAATACAATATGATTCCGAGCCCTCTCATACCTTCCAAAGCAAAATATCGCGTGCTATAGCATACAGTTGTTGGTCTGCGTTGCTGACGGTCGCCCATCAACGCCATTTTCGGATCTTAACAAATTGGCCGGCCGGCCAGTAAGCACCTGAACTTGTCATCCCGGCCGCTCAGCAATTCCGAAATTCAGACCCCCGTAGCTCCATCGCAATACCTTGCAGGCAAAACCACTATGAAATTGAGCAGCAGCGCTATTACAGATAGCAGGAGTAGATGGGGGCTAGCTATCTCAGTCAAGCTGCCTTATACCCACAGGCTGGGTACCAGTATGTACACCTTCCTATCTCATTGTACATTGCTAGAGCTTGTAAAAGCATGGCGATGGAGGCGAGGACTCGTCCGCCTCGCCCACGATGGGGAGGTCGGAGAAGGACGGCGATGAGGGCGACGGAGGGTCCGCCTCGCCCACGATGGGGAGGTCGGAGAAGGACGGCGACGCGGGCGATGGAGGCCCTCCAATGGGCGTTGAATAAGAGAGTCGTTCCAAGTTCAGGCGAAGAGGCGATAAGTGGGCAGTGGAAACGACATGGCTTGCCGCTGGGGCTTTTGGATGTTCCGGAGACGCCTCTCCGACGATTCCATAAAATATTGGAGGTGTTCTACTTGGGGTTGGTGATTTGAAACGGAGGTGTTTCGGAGCTGTACATTTTGGTTAGGTTGTGCGACGAGAAAATGTGAAAGCGGCGTACCTTCGCTTCCCGACCTTGATACGGTCCGTCGAACTGGTGTGCTGGGGCGCAAGACAGAAACTGGAGGTGGATCAGCATCTGGGTAAAATAATGCAATGTCAAGTTACGCAATGTTTCCCCATAATAATGTATGCACCTTCAAGTGGAGTACACGGAGACCTCAGCCTGCGCACCCCAGAAGCGAGGGAAGAAGCTCTCTTGGCACCTGCACATGGTTAGTCTTCTGAAGGTGTGTAATGTGCCCCCACAAACCTTTCCGTCGCCTCGGAGGCATGTAGATTGTATTACAATGGAGAGGCGTGTATTCGGACGGGTCAGAGATGATTGTTCCGATAAGCGCCCGTGCGATCCTCTCTGATCAGGTCCCGACGCTGGTATGTGCCCGCGCCTACTCTCTCTGCCACATCCTCACTGCTCCAACAGCCTTGCACTAGCTTTATCAGTTTTACGCTTTCTGTGAAACTACCATGCCTTCAGAAGTCCGTCGCCTTCCCCCGCCTTCTTCGGAAGCCCGCGATATCGCTCTGGAGTATGCTAGCAAGCTTGAGTACGCCTACGCCGTCCGACCTCCCGTTGAGTCTCCGTCCTGTCGTCGATGGGAGATTCACTTCAAGCAGGACCTCTTCGCACTTATTCAGGAGCTAGCGAAGGCCACCTTTGAGGAGCTTCCGGCTTTCGCCATGGGGTGCATCTGGCTGCACAACCACAGTCGACGCGAGAAACTCGCCTTCAATCTGGAGGACATTCGACGTGCCGAAGGGGCCCATCCGGCTCTCACAGGACCTGGGAAACTCAAATACCGCGCCGCGGAACATGGAGGCCCTAATGCGGTTCGTCCGGAGGACAGGTTAAGGAGTGTGTGGTGGGATTCCTTCCGTGCAGGTAAGCTACTACCAAACATTAGATTGCATCATATCTGTCAGGTGCCAAGATTGCCTCCTTTCTTAACAGAAGCCCTGGAACGTGAGGCACAGGTCTTACAGCCCAGCGGATCTAGCATCGTGCCGGGCGCCCCGGAAGGTATGGCGGTAGCTGTTGCTCGACCTTCCGGAAGCTTGTACTCACATCGGAACCATCTACCGCATTACACAGACACTCCGCACGGCCATGGCGACACTTCCCCTCCCACCACAGGCGGGGACAATGTATTACGCCCGCCCGAGGCGCTACCGGCCGATACTACTGCTCCCCTCGCCCCCAACACACGCTCCCAAGCTGCCCGCTCTCGCGGATCTGCAACTGCCCCTCCCGCAACTTCTGTCGCCAAAGCCACTTCCGCTAAGCCTATGTCAAAGAAGGCTGCCGGAAAGCAGAAGGCAGCAGTCGCGTCAACGAGCCGCGATCGCTCCGGCACTGCGAAGACTGGCCAGGACGGTTTGTCTGAAAAGGGCACTGCTCAGAAGAACACAGCTCCGCCTTCCTCCGCACCACAGGCTGCTCCCAGTTCTGCGCATGGCACGCGGACCTTCCTGGATATTGAGGCAGAGAAGATTGAGGACGTGTTCGTTAAGCACGTACGTGCCGCAGTACTTCTTACATTGCAAGTCCTGACTTCCTGTAGCCACGACCTTGTTCACGTTGCGTTGGAAGAGACGAGGAGTGCCTCTTCAATCCGTTGTTCAAGTCGACTTGCAAATCCTGTGCGCGCGCAAAAGCTGCGTGCTCGATAACATTCGATGTCAAGAAGGATCATGTCATCGGAGCCTACCTAGGCTTTGCGTACTTCAAGATGATCAGCACACCCGACGTCTTTGCGGAACCCCAGTTCCACCCTCCCCACGTTCCGACCCCTCTTCCCAATCGCGAGCGGATTCAGTGGTACGTCTCGCAGTACGACACGTCTAAAATGCGAGGACATCCACCCTGGGCAAAGGCCTCTGGTTCGTCCACTCGAAACTCGACGCGGGAATCCCACCCGCCCCCGCAGGAAGGTGGTTCCGATGCCCACCATGAGCTCCCGTCAGGCAGTGGGACCACTCTGTGATCGTATGGGGGCACGCGTTCTCGTGCATCATCTCGTGCCCGCTCTGCGGCCTCTTCTACACTTCGCGCGTCCCCCGGTAGTGGAACCACATCAGCGCCACCCTCGCCATCAGCGATGTCGTCGACGTCCCACAGTATCGCCGCGCCGTCAGCTACGAACACCCTGGGGAGCGAGTCGGAGCGCGAACATCCGCCTCCGAAAGGTCGGAAGCTCTCGAAAGCTAAGGCGGCCCGCGCCTCCAGTGCTCGGGCACGCAAGACACGGAAGGCGAAGCTTAAGGCTCAGGATGATGAAGATGTTTCCCTTCCGGAAGGTGAAGGATCTGTCGAGGAACAGGCTGTCACCCTGCCGCACTCGCACCACCAGCTGGAGCCTCATCTCGACGATCCGTTCGACGCGGATGGTGAAATCTCGGAGTATGCTTTGCAGGTCTCAGAGGTGGAACCCGAGACGGAGGCGGAGGCATCGCCTCCTAACGCAGAGGCAACCGGGTCGAACCACGGTGCGGACGACCATGGCGGAAACCTCTCTGAAGCGGACGGTGCCGCTTCACAACCTGAGAGTGACACCGACGCCCGGGAGGCGTCGCTTCTATCCCATAGTCCATCTCGACGTCTCACACGCGCCGCCGGCCGCGGCATGCAGTCCGGCCAACCTGTGCCAGGGCTTCGGAGCCTGAAATATAGTGCAGGGCTTGACAAGGTAACTATTGCCCCGTTAAAGGCTGGGCAGTCACAGCTCGCACGCGACACAACTCGCAAGTCGGAGCCCAAAGCGCCGTCGCGGCCCTCGTCTCCAATCCAGCCGGTTCGACGAGATATCTCCGTACCACCAATAAACGGTCAGTCTCTCTTCTTAGGTACTTACTTCAGGCTTGTCTATGTGCTCACGTATAACTTCTCAGGCACCTGGAGAGGCCTCCGCCGGCTTGGTGAACGCAACGCGGAGGGTCATTATGACATCCTGCCGCCTCCCATTCCTGTGTCCCACTCTTCTCCACATGCAGCGTCCGACCGCCCCGTCCCAGTGCCGAGCGTCGATGTCTCACTGCTCCACAATCCTGCTCGTCCGGCTACGCCACCGCACGCACAGTTCGTCTTCGGTCAAGCCACCCATCAACTCGCGAGAGAGACCCTAGCGAGGTATCAGGTCGTCTCATCTCTAGCCCTTTCCCTGGAGCACAACTCCGCGGTTATATCACAAAAGGCCGCGTCAATTCTCTCCCGACATGCCCAGTTTGCGAACAAGATAGGAGTCTCGAAGACGTGGGGTGAGGGAGTCATACCACTCATGGCACAAAGCGGCGCCCTGGCGAGGGACCTCCATGAGGTAGCGCAGATCGTCGCGAACCTCCAGTCTGTGGTATCGGGGCTCTCCGATGTCTTTAGAGTTGTCCCACCTATTCCTGCAAATTGGGTGGCATTGGCGGAGATCCTCGAGACTGGGCGCCGGCTCCAGGAGCTTCACCAGTTCGCTTGGGCGAAGCTTGACCAGTTTGAAGAAGACTTTCGTCCTATTCGCCGGGAGACGGCATCCCTTCGCGTCGATTACAAGGGTATTCAGCTCCGTCTGGAAGCTATGGTCACTGAAACCGAAGAGGCGATTATGCCACTCTTCCACAACCTCTCTCGCAATGTCACATCTGCGCTCACTCGCCTCGAGTCGCGGATCGACATCCTTGACGGTGCCTCTGCAACGTCGAACCGGTCGGAGCCCGAGGGTCGCGGAGCTCGGCCGCCCTCTGTAGGCGACCTTCTCCGTATCATTACATCCCTGACGGAACGTATTCACGATGTCGAGGTCCGCATCGCGGTACTGGAAGACAACGAGGGCTCCGAAGGTGAACAGGATAGTTCCGAGGAGTCCGACGACGTCGAGGAGGCGTCCTCAACTACGCAGTCGGCTGTGGACATCGCTCCTCCCACTCTCAGCCCCGACGTCATTCGTCAGCATGTCGCTGACTACCTACAGTCGTTTGGTATCAGTGAGGATTTGCTTCAGACGCTTGCCCACTTCAAAGATGTCTCCGCGGCTGTAGATGCACTTCGGAACCGCCTTGATGCCGTCGACATCACTGGAGAGGACGATGAAACCTCCCGGAACCATCCGCCGAGTACCGCTGATGTCCATGACGGCGTCGACGGCCATATACGGGCCTATCTCGAACGGCGCGGGCTCGATGAAGATACCCTCCAACGTCTCGCAGGTCAGGTATACAGACCGGGAGCAGCGGCACCTGTAGGCGGCAGCATAAGTTCCGCAAGAGGGCGGCTCACCGGCGCATTCAACGGGCACTGGGGCCCACACCTCTCTGCGGCTGGAGGATCTGCTTCCACACGTTCCGTGATGTGGCATAACGATCCGGGAATGGCGTCCCCGCTGACACCCTATGCTTCCTCAGTCGGCCCCGCGGTTCAGCAGGTAGATGGGCACTGGGGCGAGGGCGAGCCGTATCGCGGAACGTCGGATGATGGGGAGGAAAGCTCGTAGACTGTGTCTATGGTACGTGACTGCGATAAATAACCTTTTCATGCGCTCGGAATACACGGGACCATGTATAGCATTGCTGTATGTATTTCACAAACACTCTGAATGTTACGTATGAGTACTATCCACGACGGGCGGAACGTGTGCGTCTCCCTGCTGTTTGTGACTCCTCTGCAGGGCTGGAAGACTCAGGACGGGTTCCGACATCTGCGCCTGTGGCAGCGCGACTGGAAATGATGGTGTCGCACACTCGCAAGATGTCTGCGCGGTCAATACCGTCTAGCTCGCTGTACGCAAGGTACCCCGGCAGCTGCTCTGGCCAGGGTGTGACTCCGATGGTGTCGTGAATGAAGTCGAGGTCGCTGAGAAGGATTCCGACAGCGAGGCAGTACCGCTGCACCTCCGCTGCACTGGCGCGGGGACCGAGACCCTTCTTGATCCAGGCGATGAAAGCGGTTGTCTTTGCTTCCGACGTCTGCACTGATTCCGGAACATGTGGGGCTTTCAGCCCCCACGTTAACCATAGGACAGGCGATTTGCCGCGAATAATGGCAACCTCGCGGAGCTACAACCAGTATAAATGAGTCAAAGGGGTTCCGAACATCATGACACAGTGCTTACCTGACTCTCAGTCACTCGGAGAAGTTCTTGGTACGCCTGATCGTCAGCGAGTGCACGTACATACCCAAATCGTGCCTCTCCATCCCGTGGAACAGATTGTGGGGGGCGAGGGCTTGCGAGCGGACGGGTGGGACGCCGCCGCTGTCGGACGACGTGGGCCGTCGAAGATGTTCCTTCGGAGTCCACAGTGGGAGGGAGGATGTCGAGGATGGAATCATCGGCGAGCAGGGGATGACCAGCGGCGAAGTCGAGGACATCCTCGACCTCATCGTCCGATGCGAACGTTAGATCCTCTTCGTGTCCTTCGTCATCGGACGGTGGCGGAGCCCACGGACGCTGGAGGAGCTCGTCATCGGCATCTGCCCACTCTTCCTCCGCAGCCTTGGCACCGTCGAATTCTGCTTCAACCCAGGGCTGCATCGGTGCGGCGTCGTGATTGGGAGAGACCGTAGCCTGCATAACGATCGGGGTGGTACTGGCCGGGGCAGCGTTTTGAGCAGCAGTGACCCCCGCCGTGGTCGTCAGGGGAGCAGTAGCCTCCGCAATGGTAAGCACAGGAGGCAGCGTCGTTGAAGAGGTTCCGCTCACCGTCTGCAGAGACGCCTTTATCCTTTCGAAGTCGGTCACAAGTGCCGCAGGGACACTGGAAGGGCCTGGCACTGCCCGCACGCGTGGAAGCATAGGCGGCACTGGCTGGGCGACTGGCTCGTCGCTTTCATCTTCCGAAGGCGGGCCATCGAATGTGGGCACCTGAACCTGCTTCTTCGGACGTCGGACTTCTGCGGGCTCGACGCTTCCGCCGTACACAGCGGGGGTATACGAGAAGTTACCCTTAGACCAAGTTTGAAAGAATGCGAAGCGGAACCGTGTCGCCTCTCCATTGAGGCCATTCTCCATATCGTGGACGTGTTTGAAGAACTTGGTGAGGTCATCGTCGACCACCTTACTGGGATCCTGCAATGTAAAACCAGGCGGAAGCATGCCTGGGCTGAAGAACTGGTCTGGAACGTCCCGGATAGACTTCCATGGCACCGAACGAGCTTCCTGGCCCTTCGCATGGCCTGGTCACCGTTAGCTACTCGCCGTCGGATGGTTATGGCCCAGGGATGTTTGTGTACGTACTGTAATGCATCCTGATGTACTCGCGCAGTATTTGCTGCCGTCGGGCCGTCGTCGGACCCTTCTTCTGACCGCCCTCTGGGTCCGTTGGCATGATTGGGGTTCCGTCCGCGTAGACCTCGAATGTGACGGGAGCCGGAGGCTGCCGGCGAGTAGCGTGGACTAGCTCCAGCGTGTCCTGTGATGCTTGCTCTGGGTCTAGAATCGCTTGGAAGAACGTCCATGCCGTTCGTCGAAAGTCAGTATCCCACCCTTTCACGCTGCGGAACTGGGGGGTGGACGGGTTTGATTCATTCCAGAGTTGCGTCGTGTCGTAGCTACAGACACTTGTGAACACCAATATCAAACTTATTCCCTCAGCTGAACACCTACACCATCGCACGAAGCTTTCCGTCGGTACCCTTGAACATGCCATAGACAAAGATGGGCATACCACACTGTTCCCAAAACATGTTCGCAACTGAGCGCATCCACACTCCCCCACGCCGTTCGGCCATCCTAAGATATTATTAGGCTGTAGACAGCACCAACAGGAGACGACTGTACTCACCATGGCTTGAGGTCGTCGTCAGGCCCTTGCAGACTCCACAGCTCTGCCAGCTGGATGTAGGGCCTCTGCTCCTCCTCCGGAAGCTCGTCCCAGAGACGTCGGACCGTAGCGTTCCACTGGACGATGTACGCACGATCGTCAACGCCCTCAGTCGTGTTCTCCTTGCGCAAGGCCTCACGAATGAGGTCCCTGTTCTTGTGGCCGAAGACGCGGAGGGGGTGGAAGGACTGTTGAATGCGCATAGGGAGCCGTGCTTGCTTCTTCTCTGTGTTGTTCTGGAACCAGTTACGGACCTTCTGCTCAAAACACGGCGTCAGACGGCCGTAACACAGTGTCACTGAAAGTGTACTCACCGCGGAGAAGAGCTCCACCATGTATTCGTTGGAATCGTCCAGCTGCCGTGCACGGAGTATGTACTTGGCGCACGCCTGGCGGAAGGCCTCTTTCTCGCTGCTCGCAGTAGAGCGGTATTCCGCCAAACGAGCCTTTAGAAGGGTCTCGTCCGCATCGTTGAGAGAGGTAACTCGCGGCATAATCTGCGAGAAGAGAGTGGGTGAAAGGGACGGAGACAACGCCACATCGTGACGTACACTGAGTAGCCGAGGGAGAGAAGATAAATTCGAAGTAGATGGATTGGGAGCGCCGAGGTTTACGGCTGGCAAGTAAAGGTCGGAGGGAATGATGGAGACGTGCCCTGCAGACCTCCCGTCGGATGGTGTCCCCGTTATATACGAGTAGGGGTCCTAACTACTGAGGGCAGTGGGTGAGCGCCTAAGACTCGGCTGTCCGGATTTGGACTGGACAGCCTTCTCAACTACAATAAGGGCTCTCGAGAGTTGCTCCCCCTGCGTCCTTGTCTTCCTCGCCCTCTATCCACTATCCCTCACTCCCGCTAGCCTACATCAGACCATGGACGCTGACTTGTACGCCCTCCCGGCGCAAATGGAGCGGCGTGCCGCGCTCGCCAGTTTCATCGTACACTTGTACGACCATTCGTGCAAACACGGCGCATCAGCCGACGTTTCCAACCCCGCAATCTTTGCTGAGCTGCCGGCTCCACCGGAACATGTGGATAAGGACCTCGCGGATGACTGCCGCGCCATCGCCGCTAATCTGGCCACTGCCAGAGCGAACCAATGTGCGTCAGTCTATCGATTTCATTTGCCATCCTCACGAATCTCCCACAGACAAGCTGCTATGGTCAGCTGAAGACTACGCAAACGACATCGGGAGCGCAGTGCTCATGAAGCCGACAGATGAAGACTTGCTAATGAGGAAGTATTCCCCCCTCATAGAGGCTCAGGAGGTGGTCAACTCCGCCGGAGAACACCTTCCGATCGTCGAACATCCCGCAGTCTTCGTGGACCGGGATGGCCGGGTATTGCTATGGTCCCTACCTGAGATAATCCCACCCAGGCGTCAAGTACGTGCGGGCACGGAGTCTGCGTGTAATGTGCTGACCGGTGTGCAGGCAGAGATGCTCAAGGCGACGCGGTGCCTCGAGGCCCAGCTGAACATTTCAACCGTTCCGCCGAATTCCCCGGTGAAACAGCTGTGGCGGTCGGCACCCACGTTCTTCCACAAGGGTGTCGATTGGAAGTCTGGAAGCACTCTTTTGTATCCCGCAGGCTTTGCGCTGGGTCATGCGGTGCGTTTAGTATGCGAAATGGCTACCTAATCGTTGCTGCTCACATCGAACACAGAGCGCAAAGTATCCGGCTGCTCCAAGTGCCGATGCTAAGTCTCAACGAGCGAAGGATTGGATGGCGGAGTTTCAGACATCTGGGGGGATTCTGGACGGCATCCTCGCGGTCACCCACCCAGACCTTTACCGCGCAGCGCAGGAGTTGGCAGCGAAGCTTTTCCAGAACAATGGACGCAGTCGGGCCCTGATGGAACTGTGGCCATCATGCTACAGCTCCATCCAGGTTATTGTGAATCGTGAAACACCGCGCCATCGGGATACCAGCGGACTCCCAGGGTGGCTCGACTTGGTCCTCACCCTCGGAACGTATGCGGAGGCGGGCGTGATGGAGATACGGAACCTCGGCGTATGCGTTCCGTACAGTCCCGGGACGGTGAGCATGCTCAATTCCCGTCTCTTGCTCCACGGCGTTCCGAAGGTCCCGGGCGATCGAATTTGCTACGCCTGTTACATGAACAAGGCGGTCTTCACTCGATTTGAGATCGACCTGCCGGGCTTGTGCACACTAACTCCCTCCACCAAGAACGCGGAGATTCGGCAGGGCGTTCACTTAGATGGCGATGAGGGCGATGGCGAGGGAGACGGTGACATCGATGCCGATGGATCAGTCGATTATGAGGCATCTGGACAAGCTTGAATTTTGATTGGTTGATATGTTCCGCTCTGGTTTCGGTGTACCGTTGGAACTGCGATACGTGTGTCCCATGTACAGTTGCTTGTCCCAAATTCCTATGCCCACGTTCTGCGCGACCAAGGCCGTCCAACACAATGCCTCCGCGCCGCGTCCTGGATGCCCCGGCAACGTTCGAGGAAGTGACCTTTTCTGCAAAGAAGACACGTCGGGGGTTGCAGGTATCCTCGAAGAGGGTTCCGATTCACTTCTCATCGACTCTTCCCGACCCCGGCTCAAGCCCTAGCGTGGCTCTTCCAAACACAGTAGAGGGCGACGCTCCTCTCGCAGAGAGCACGGATATCCCAGGATACGAGGAGTACGTATTTGATAACTTAACACCTCTGCGACGAAACACCAAGGTACCAGCTGCTTCATCCTTGCGTGTCATGATATATATCAGCTTACAATCTCCAATGTGAAGTCGCAAAACGATTATCAGAGGGAATATCTCGATCTTCAAGATGAATACATCTACAGACGTTTGATGTGCGAAGCCCCGCCGGAGGACGGCGTTGCGTCCTGTGGCCACCCACCGGCCTCCTGGAGGTGCCTAACATGCCATGGCCGACCGACATTCTGCACCCTTTGCTGCCGGGAGACACATCGTAGCCATCCTCTCCACCGCATTGAGTTTTGGGAGGGATCGTACTTCCGTCCCGCGTGGCTTAGACAGGTGGGGATTCAGCTACATTGCGGGCATGGCGGCACAGCTTGCCCAACTCTCGGAACCTACGACAGCGGCCCCGGAACGTCATACCTCCCTTCCCTGGATTCTGCACAACCTGGGCCAGCTCCCGTCAGATTACCGTCATTCGTGCAAGCTCAGGACGACCTTGACAATGGCGGCGATGGCACGGACGAAGATGAAATCCCTTACCTTATCGAGGAGGAAGACTCAGACTTCGAGGACGAAGACGCTGACTTGCATCCCGCTAACCGCGAAGACCGTCTGCTGCCACACCTAACTGACCTTCCGTGGGTCGGTGAGGCGCCATGCCGTGCAGAGCCCAGCCAGCCAGCCTCCGACAGAGTGTTCCGGAATGATCGCCTAGTCGTCGTCGTCGACATCGAAGGCATCCACGAACTCCTATTCACATTCTGCATGTGTCCTAACGCTGCGCCGGAAGATATTCAACTTCTCGAGTTGGGGTACTATCCTGCATCCTCTACAAGGCCGAAAACTGTCTTCACTACCCGGGTTCTGGACGACTTCCTGTTAGCCAATCGTGAATGCAAGACATCTACTCGAAACTATTACAACAAGCTCCGCCGTGTAACAAACCCGGCATTACCGCACATGGTGCCAGTGAGTGCATTGGAATGCAACAGCGGAGCGTGATTGACATTCTTGAATGTCGGCTTTAGGACCGATACAAGGAGCTCTTGCGTGTCTCGAGGCAATGGCGAATTCAGCAGATGCGAATGAGTGCTGGATTCGGCCACCGCGAGGACGAGATCGGGCCTGGGGGTCTAGCCGTGCAATGCCCAACGTGTCCGCGCCCTGGCGTGAACCTTCCGGATGGTTGGGAGAAGGATACGCAGACGTAAGGCAGACTTACAAATAGACGTGCAGGCTTCTATTGACGCTGTGAGCCTAGCTGGAAGTACACACGCTCCGTCGTGATGGACGGTAACTTTAGTGCCCAGCATCGGAAGATGCGGAACCCGGACGACGATGTTCCGCTCGCTGACGGACATGCCTTCATGGTCAAAGACTTGCCGTATAAGGAACACTTGAAGACTGCCAAAGAATATAACGAGGTTCCGGATCATTTCGTGTGCTCGCTTCCTGATGCTGACACTGTAAATGTTAGAAATCAACTTGCCATGACCATCGTGCAGTGTTCTCCGCAACTGTTGAACGGGCGAAGCTGGAGGCGACCGGTATCGGAGCCGCAGCGTGTTCAAGACACGGGTTCTTCTGTCCTCATGCATGCGTTGACTTCCAACAAGGCGAACGGTGCGTCGTTGCTGATGTGGTGGTTCCGAACGCGGATTCTGACAGGGGAAAAGTCAACGGAACATGGACTACGTCTTCCACTGGGTACTGGCATTCCTGAACGGCTTAAGGAACGTCATTGTGCTGTATGACATTATGTGTCAATACTTTGTTCACCTCTACAGTCGATTCGAACAGAGTCCACACCTTCACATGCCTCCGGGGCTTACGATATTGCGCGGAATAGGGCAATTTCACGTTCATGGTCACCTTCCGAGATGCTTTCCGCGTTTCTCATCCAACTTCATCTCGGGCGCTGGGGTTCAAGATGGGGAAATCATCGAGACGCTGTGGAACAAAACGAATGCTATCGCTGACAGCACAAGAGGAATGTCAGCAGCGCATAGACGAGAAGTCATAGACGACCACATGAATGATTCAAACTGGATGAAATTGACGCGTATTAGTATGTACTGCCCTGTTCTCCTTAATATTGGACGCCGATATCATACCTGACTACCGCCATCTTCAAATAGCGGCCATTCTAATTCGAAAGTGGAAACGGGCATGCAAGGAATGGGGTCCCGCAGTGACTGCGTTTGAGGAGCTATCTGAAGCTTCAGATAAAGAGACGCTCCGGAGGTGGACGGAGGAAGCAGAAGCCGCCGATTCAGGGCGCAAGGGCGATCCAGCTTGCATGGATATCTACGACGTCGGTGCAAATCCAGGTTCGTATCAGTCTCTCAAATGTTCATAACACGGAGACGCAATTACGACGACTTACACGTTTGTCCAGTACCGACGCGAAAGGAAGTTCAATTAATGCTTGGGGCACAAGAGCTTAATGCCGGAGAGGAGGGATTAGGAGCTGCCGACTGGGTTGCCTCGGGACTTCGGATTGAAGAAACAAAGTGAGCGATACTGTCAATGAGAGTATCAATCCCTGGGGCTCATATATGTCAGGCTCGCAATCGCGTACACGGCACGCCGCATCAGCAGCACGTCTGGAACCCAGACTAGGCTATCGCTCGTCCAGCAGAGACAGAAGCTAGCTTCCGCAATTAGCGCATTCCATCGCGCCGGCGTTAAGCACATGCCGGGGAACATGCCTGCAGGTGGTGGAGACATTAGAAATGACACAACAGACTTCGGAGTACAGTGGGATGAAGAACGTGACGAATCGAACGTTCCGCCAGAAGGGAACGACTTACCAGCGGACCAACCGGAATCTCATCCGGTTGCGCTTCCATCGACCTTTGGGGCACGCTTCTTGCGTCTGCATGGTTTTGAAGACCTGATGAAGAAAGAAAGGCAGTTGAGGGAGGGTCAAATGAATGACGCGCTGCAGGGAATACGCACAGGCATTGGCTACAAGTCACTGCTCTACCGCGCAAAGGTGAGGAACGCCTCCTCTTATCGAGCTCGGCTTCGGAGTTTCGACGACGTCCACGTCGCCGACGAGGGTGTCCGGAAGCATGTTCGGATATACATGCAAAGCCGCGCCGCAATGGAGCGATTGTTCGACGAAGAGGACCATGAGGACCAGCCAGACTTGCAGACCTTCCAGCTCCGTTATCGCGACATCAAGAAAGACGACCTCCGGGCCTCCACAGCTGTCTTGGAGGCGTTCACTCCAGGCCTCCGGAACGAACATGCGGCGTGGTTCTGGAATGTGTCCGACACCGAGACAGGTGCCGAAAGCGCGTGGACGCAACAGTGTGCGTACGGATCGGCTATGTATGCACCGGGAGGAACACCAAGCTGATGTGCATTCAACAGACAGACGAATGCTGTGGCTGAGAGCCTACGCACGAAAGCGGAGGTGGGACGAGGAAATTGTGCTTGTTCCGTTTGAGATGGAGTGTACCGTGAGGTCGTTTGAAAGACAGGCAGCCGACTGGGAGCAGTGGAACGTGGAGAGCTTGACACCTGGACACTCTGCGTTTGCCTCTCGGCAGATTGCGATGTGGACGATGTTGAAGGATCATGCTAACGCAGTGTTTAGCACTGCAAAGAGTTCCTTGCAGCCCTAGAATGGTAGCACAGTTGAAAACGAATACAGGATGTCTACGTGGTCGTTGAACATGTTCCGAGCGAGGCCTTGAAAGGGACGGAGGGTGGAGCGCTATGCAGAGTAACCCCGTGCATGATGGCTGAACATGTTCCGCGGCAGGGGCTCGATTTCCGCTGGCTCAGTGATATGCGGTGCACGAGGCGTCGACCTTCCGCCGTGAATGCG
>VJXU01001218.1:0-18016 GCA_008694245.1 Ganoderma sp. BRIUMSc
CGCGCCCGAGCGGCGGAGGCGGCTGCCCCGCGAAGTTCGATGGCGAGAGGTTCGAGTACGCCATCGCGGACGGGAAGCTCGTCGTCAAGGTCGGCGGGCGTCCGCCAAGCCCGCTGGTGAGCGGGTTAGGATTGCCCCGTGAGGTGCTGGCGAAGGCGGAACCGATTCCGCCTTGGTAGGGGGCTGAGGGACGGTACGTCGGAACAGGGATGCCCTTCGGTTGAACGGTGGCGGGCGGGGCGGAAGATGAATCTCCAGATCCGTTTGGATTGGGAGGGGGAGACATACGGCCGCTGCTTTTAGAACGGGCTAAACTGTCGGTGGCTGGAATGGCGGCTTTGCTACTACTGGATGTTGCATAGTGGGAGCCGTGATGCGCTTTGTCGTGCGGCGTTGGGGACCTCTTTGGAGCTTGGGCTACGACCTTGGACAGGTTCATCTCCGTCGAGTGCGACCGGTAAAACGCCGAGACCTGGATCGTCGTCTACGTACATCGCGATACGTCGTCAGACAATTGTACAAAGGAGACACAGCAGGAGCAGGACACACCTTGTTTGCCATCGATGCGGCGATCCGCTTGAAATCGTCACCATGCTGGGCGAGCAGCTTCAGGAAAAGAGCTGTCAGGGGCTCCTGTATCACTAATCGGGGTGCGGGGTGGAGGGTACGGATGAGACTTGCCTTTGTCGTCCTCCGACCAGTTCCCAGACCCGCCTCCCTGCTTCTTCCGCGGAGCCGGCTCGGATGGCTCACTAGGCTTACTCTCCGCGACGGGAGTCGAGGGCGCTTGGCTCTCGTCTCCAGCGGCGGCCGCCTCCGCCTCGACTTCGGCTTTGGTCTTACGCGCCTTCCGCGTCCGTTTGGCCGGCCTCTCCTCCTCCTGCGAAGACAGACAAAGATCCACCGTCAGTACGAGCCCCCAATACTATCGCGCGCGCGCTACTACTCACAACCGGTTCATCGCCGCCATCCGCCTCCAGGGCAGCAGCGGCCTTGGCGGACAGATTCGCACGTCGACGGGGCCGCTTCTGCCCATTGGGTTCTGGATCCGGCGTGGGCGTAGGGTCTGGTGTGTTCTGGGCCGTACCCCTTCTCGAAAGCGGCGCCTTCCTTGTCGACGCAGACTCGTTCGGCTCCGCATTGGTGTTTGCGGGAGGGACTGGAGTGGATGAGCCCGCGGCACCGCGTTTCCGCCTTCCGGACGTGCTGGGCGTGCCGTCTCGCTTTCCAGAGACCTCCTCGTCGTGTTTGAGGATGTCCGTAAGAAGGGCGTTTCCCTTCTGCTTGCCGCCGCGGCCGCGACGTGTCCGCTTGCCGATGGTGTTGTACTGCGCGATGACCTTGCGGAAGTCGATGGTCGTGTTCTTGTGCAGGTAGTAGTACGTGACGCACTGCGCGGGAGACTTGTTTGGGATGTAGTCCGCGATGATACCGAACTGCTTCGGGTGAATGGCGTACTTGTCGACGAGCACCTTCTTCTCCTGCTCGGTCCAGTCGTCGATCCCCGTCTCGAGCTTGTAGAATTCATGCGGGTCCTCCACTAGGTTGTTCGTGTCATCATAGATGTACTCCACTCGTCCCTTCGTTACCGATACCATGTCCGGGATTGTTGCCGCGTTCTTCTGCGAGAGGTGGTTCGCGTCCGTCAGCTCCTCATTGCCCAGGCTCGCCAAGATCTGCTCCATTTCGAGGTCCGACCGGACCGCGTCGCCCATGGCCGCCGTGCGCCTCGTGGTCCGGCCCGCAGTTGCAGCAGCCTCCTCGAGCGCACAAGCCCGCGCGATCTCGTCCAGCTTTGCGCAGTGGACCATCCAGCGTTCGTGCAAGGCCAGGTACTCCTTCCGCAAGCGCGATACCTTGTCTACCAACGCCGCCTGGTGTTGCGCGAATCTCTTCCGCAAGGAGTGCTTCGTTCCGCCAAATACGCCATCAGTATGTTGCTGTTCCCCCGCCTCTGTCGCCTTCTCCAGAAGGTCCTTTGGTATGGGCTCCGGCTCGGGCGATGACGCGGCCTCTGATTCGGCCAGCTGGCGGTTGGAAATCAGTATGGGCTCGACACGCGCGTCCTGCGTGATGGGATCGTGTCGGAAACGGAGCTTCGCGACCAGCCGGAGCGCTTGCGACAGGGGAAGATTCTGGATGTCCTTCTCTCCAAGCTCGTCAGTAGGTGCCACGACATTGTTTCTCGAAGCAGTTGGGGCAACCTTCTCGGAGGCAGGGATGTAGACACGCTTCTCGGGAACTGAGGCTGGGAGGCTTTCTTTCTCGGGAAGGACAGCCATGTAAGTATCCTCGTCGTGAACGGCCTCCTTTTGGGGAACAGAGACCTTCTCGGGCGCCGCAGCTGCGTGCGCACCCTTCTCCGGCACAATCGTCATGTCAACGCCCTTGTCGGCGGTACTTTCTGTCTCCTCCCTGAGGGTCTCCTCGCTGGCCAATGGTGAGAGTTCTCCAGTCTCGACATGGAGCTTCTCCGTCTCCGCCGTCGTCAGAGCAGGCAATGGGGATGTTTGGGTGCTAACCTCACGAACGGGCATCGTTGGTGTGAGTGGAACAGCAGTCGGGATGCTAGCGACAGCTGACTGAACGACAGGCCGAGTGGTAGGCTGAAGGACAGACGTTGGCAGAGGAACAGTTACTACACCAGGAGAAGAAGCCACAGACGAAGATTCGACCAGAGTTGAAGGCGCAACAACTGGCAGCTCGGCTGGCGGGGAAGGTGGGGCAGAAGGCGGAAGAGGAACAGATTCGGGTGCAGAGATAGTCAACCCAGGGACCATCGAGTCATCGTCCAGTGTAGGCGGCTGAGGCAAGGACAACTTCGCAGGAGGGGGAGCCACAAGAGGAACAGAAGGAGGAAGAAGTTCCAATTCCTCCGGAGGTTCATACGGTGGTGACGGGGCAGTATCAGACGCATTGGAAGACATCTCCATGTCCGACTCATCACCAGCTGTTTCATCGGCATTCTCAGGCGTCGTAGGCACTGGCGACGCAGAAGAACTCTGGCGGGGCACAGAGTGAGTGACCTGAGGCGACGAAACCGCAAGACTGGGACGGCTAATCTCTCTGTCGCTGCTACTCGCGTCTTCTGAACGGGGCTCTGCAGGAAGCAAAGTCGCTTTGATGACAGGAGACGCTGGAGGAGACATGTCCATATCGGACTCGTCTGCTGCGTCACCGTCATTATCAGCAGCCTCGTCAGATACCTTGGAAGTTACAGTAGGCTGCGGTGTGGGTGGTTGAGGCTTGTGCGTAGGCACAGCCTCTACCTCAGCAGTGTTCTGCGCAGCTTTAATCTGAAAGGAAACGTCTAATACTGAAGGGACTGCAGTTAATTGTGAACGTACCGGCGGCGCTGGCAGAGACGCGTCCATGTCTTCCGATTGACCAGCAGCTAGCTTGTCAGACTTCTCTGAGCCCTTGACGGTCTCCGACGTACCGTTCCTCGTTGGGAACATCAATGGTGCATCGATGGCTAATGTAGATGCCACGAAGGAAGGTGCGTTGAACGTACGACGGGCTAAAAGACACATTGAGTAAACATCCCGGAGATCTTGTTAAGATACGACACGAACTGTTGCTTCGCCCACTCAGAACTGGATGTGGTGGTACCTGCTTCTGCTGAGCGACCTCAGAAGGCGCCGTAGAAGGTTGTTCATCTCCCTTGTTAACTGTCGAGGTTACCGGAGGCACGGGTGGCTTAGAGCTGAGGTTGGTCGGAAGAGGGATAGAGAGAGGCTGACGAGACTCGGCTTGGGAGGGAGGTTTAGGGGGAAGCCCTACTGGGGACTGTACCTGGGGTGGTGGAACTGGAGGTGGTTGGACCTGGGGCGGAATCACAGAGCTAGCGTTGGACGAGCGCGATGGAGATCGCGGCGGCGGCTTCGGCGGGAGCAAAGGGGCCGGTATTGGGATACGGTTCGCCTCCGAAATCACCATAGGTTTTCGAGGGAATACCTCGAGATGAGGGAGCTCTGGCGACTCTCGCTTCGGAGCAAACGATCCAGGCCCGAAGCCCGGAGACGAATGCTTGGCACTGCGAGGAGATGCAGGACTAACCGACCTTTCGTCACTCCGCCCAGGTCGATCGGGACTCGTCGAGTTGTTCGGAAAGGAAGTAGAACGATGATCCCGAGGACCGCTGTCCCCGTACAAATCCTCGTCAGGGCCCCAATGTTGCTCCTCTTCGTATGGGAGTGGTTGTGGTTGAAACTGTTGTGGCTGTGGTTGTGGTTGGGGAGGATGGAATTGGCGTTGAGGCCCATGAAAAGAGTGCCGAGGCCCATGTTTGTTCCCAAAGCGATTCCTCATCATGTTCGGATTCGAGTTTGGGGGTGTGTACGGACGAAACCGCTCTGACGGATGTTGTGACGAATTGTAGGTGAAACTACCACGATTGGGCTCACCATGTGTTTGCTTCCAGTTATCAGAGGGCTCGAACAGACGGTTTGGCGGATGTCGTGGGCCTCCACCCCGGCGGTTCCACTTGGGCACGGGAGGGAACTGAGGGCCACGAGGGGGTAGGGGAAGTGGAGGAGGATCTCGTGGTTCTGGGCCGTTCCATGCAGGAGGCTCTGGGTCTCTCCAGCCCGGAGGCCGTTGCCAGTTGTCAGCCGGAGGGACGGGGAAAGGCACATTTGGGGGAGGAGTGGGAAAGAAATCGGGCTCGGGTTTCCAGAAGTTGGGGTTGTATTCGTTGGCAAACCCATCGCGAAATGCTGGAGCGATTGGCTCCTCCGGGGGACCATACCTGTCATAATACCCGAAGGGAGCTGAAGGACCTGGGGGAGGATGTTCGTTGAAAGGTGGTTGCTGCCTCTGCATAGGATACCGAGAAGGGTGAGTGGGAAAAACGTGGGGGGAAGGGCGAGCGCTGACATCGTAAGGCAATGGCATGTTACCGGACATACGACGCTGATCGGGTTTGTTGGACATAGGAGAAAATGGTTGGAATGCGTTGGGGGCTTTTGGAGACAAAAGAGAGATGTGGAAAAGGACAGCAGCAGCGGAAGACTTGTTGGTGGATTATGTTGAGCAGTAAAGTTGAGCAGATTACGGGCCCCAGATGGGTATCTTCCGAGCTCTAGAGAATTGTACAAAGATGACTGCGAGCAGGGCGATGAGAGTCGTTCGTCAAGTTCTGTCGAGCCCATCCGCCACATCTTCCCTCCAGTTTCAAGCCCAGACACTCTTCCGCCGGCGTCTGTCCCCACCATCGAGCCACACATTTCAAACCCAGACGATATCCATGATCAGATTGGGGCGCCGACGGAATGAGGTGGCGGATGGACGTTTCCGCCGTCCATGCCCCCCGGAACCTTCATGGCTGCTCTCCACGTCGACCCTGCCCAGCTATGCTTTGAACAAACTCGTACTAGGCGATACATAATTGCATCGTATTGGCTAGTGATCTTGCTTGCGATCCCTCTGTGGTGGAAGACAACCAGTATCGACCGACTGTCTCTGCCATCCTCTCGCGTGCATGCAGAACGAAAACGAGAGGTACTGCAAATTACGATCTCCAGTGGGGCATTATTCTGATGTTTTGCAAGGTTTCCTTCCCGGTAATAGTGAATTTGGAGACCAAAGACGGCAGGAATGTGGAGTCAATCGCACGAGAGGTGCATGGGTTGCTTCGAGTGGACTCGGCCGTCCAGCAGAGTAGCGCTATGCACATCACGGTGGCATCTGGGAATAAGGCGTGAGTTCAGTCACTTTCCTGCTGCGGTTGTCAGTTATGGAATAATTGCAGAGATGCCGCGTATAACGTCATGCTTGACCAAGGGAACCGTGAACCATCCGTTGAAGGAAGGCAACTCTACTTTGACGTGAACCCAGAAGATGATCAGCTATGTAAGTCTTCAAATACTTCTGCTGCTATATGCGCGTGAACAGACTTCGCCTGGTGTATCAACGCACGGTGTCTCAGCTGCGAGGCTCGGTCATACTTTAAACCAACTCCTCGCCCCATATGACACCTATTCTGGTTCTGCAATACAAGCACAGCGTGTCATGACGTACGCATCGCGTTACCGCCTTGCGTTTTCCTTGCTGAACGAAGATGCGGCGAGCGGTAATGGCGCGCTTGCTTGGGACGTTCAAGATGCCATCCAGAGTAAGGCGTATTTACTCAATTTTGTCGTCTAAAAGTGACTGAATGCGAGCCAATGGTTACGTACATAGGCCATATCACGCCTCTGCTGAACAAGTTGTCCGTATTGCATAACTTCACGATTGAAAGCCAAGTTCAGTTGCATGCTCCTCTTGCGTTTGAACCGCGTCACATGCAGCACGAGGGCCGGGACTTGCACGGCCTCACTCACGAGGACTTGACAGTCTTCGTGAACTCTGCGGAGTGGACGCTCTGTAAGTTGACGTTGTCCACATTCTGAATTGAAACCACACTGATACCCGTACAGCCTCCAGTGCCTCGAACGACCCTGTCATCCACTTCGTCCTCTTCATCCCGTCCTCCAAGCACAGCCCTCTCCACATCCTCCAGGAAAGCAACGAGGAAACGGCCTTCATCAGCCCCTCCAACGCCTTCCTCCTTCCCCAATGGGGCGGTATCGTCCTTCTCAACCCATCTTCTTCCACCTCCAATCCACTTCCGCGCCTCACTCCCTCCGACCTTGACTCGGTCTTCAACACGTTCGCGTACCAGCTCCTCACCCTCCTCGGCGTCCCTGGTCTACCCCCAAGTGTCCGCTCCGTATCCGCAGCTGAAGGCGGACCACAAGAACCTTTCTCCGACTGGGAGCTGGATGCCCTTCTCCGACGCCGCGCCATCGAGAACATCCAAGGCAGCACCGAGACGCTCGAGAGCATCGTGCGGCTAGTGGACCAGATCGAGGGCATGCCCGTCGGGCAGGACGTCCGAGACGACATCCACGATGCTCTATCTGCGCTCGAAAGCGTACGTTAACATTCCCTGAGTATTGTTGTCTTCCTTCCTGACGACATGGCTCTGCCGTTGCAGGTGCACGACGCAGCACGCTCCTCGCCGATCGCAGCTCTCAAGAGCTCCGCCCGTGCCCTGACGTTGTCCTCGCGCGCGTTCTTCAACCCGGGCATGCTCGCGCTCCTCTACTTCCCCGCGGAGCACAAGTACGCCGTGTACACGCCGCTGTTCGCGTCCGTGGCAGCGCCACTCGTCGGAGCTGTCCTCCGCGAGATCGCAGCATGGCGGCGAGCTCGGCGAGCCGCACAGCAGGAGCAGCAAGAACAGCAACAGAGGAGGCCGGCGGTGGATGGCGCGAGGCTAGACTAGCATGTGTTGTGTTGTGTGGATGGACTTGGTTACCGGGTAATTTATCGCTTCGCTCGGACTTCTCTCTCTCCCCATCTACTTGTTCGCAGCAAACCATGTTCGACAGTGGAAACGGAAACAGAAACAACACAAGAGCGGTGAGTATGATACATCCAGAAGCACAGCACACCAAGCGATATCGTACACGACGCCCCTAGGTCCGCCACACACCCCCATCGCCCGTCGCCCACCCCCATCGCATCGCACCTCGCAATCCAGTCAACCCAGCTCCCGCCTCCCTCTCCCTCTCCCTCCCCTCAGGCTCCCCCAAATCAGAGCGCCCGCTGCTCCATCTCCGCCTTCAACGCGCCCACAGCTGCGTCGTCCTTCAAGCTTCCCCCGTCTTGCCTGCCTACCCGGGCACCGCCGGGATCCATTGGAATAGAAGTCCAAAAGTCAAGTCATCCTGGTCAGCGCTGTTTCCCGCGAGGAAAGAGACACGCGAGAGAGAGAGAGGGAGAGAGAGAGCACGGCACTCACGGCTAGCGCTGCTGTCCGCCCGTGTCCGCGGCGGCTGGCGCATCATGTAGTACGCGAGCGCGGCGAGCCCCGCGGCCCCCGCCGCGATGGCCAGCTGTGTCGTCGTGAGGTCAAGCCCCGGTCCCCGTGAGGATACACGCGCACGTCAGTGTCAGCGAGGGACGAGGGACGAGAAAGGCGACGGACCGTCCTGTTGTTCGGGGGGCGGTTAGGAGTCCTAGGCGGCGAGTTCGGGCTCCCCGTGCCGCCAGGGGGCACTCTGCCTTGGAAGTTCGAGCCCGAGTTCATGTTTGTTTTGTGCGCACGGGTTGTGGCTGTTGTTCTTTTGGTCGGTTATGACGAGCCGGAGATGCAGTACGGTGCAGGGGAGAGATGGAGCAGACCGCGATGACGGCTGAGTGCAAGGTTGCGTCCTATGCGCATGTCACGGCGAGCGAGCGCATTGTATGTCGAGTCAGGTCGCGCTGGAGCTGTGTGACCGGTGGGGCGGGTCATTTCGACATGCTGCACGAACATGACGGTAACGGTGAAGTCATACGGCATGGGCCGTGCCGAGGGGCTGGGTCATCGAGAAACTGCAGACCCACAGCATGCCGGACCTAGATCTCGTTAGACTAGACTTCGACTCGGAACGAAGGCCACTTACATACTATACGTACAGGGGCACAAACAAGATAGCTGGTTACATTGTTGCGCTGATAGCGCATGGAAACCAAGCCAACCATGCACACGTCGAGACTCGACACTAATCTGATCGGTATATCGGCGACTCAGGCCAAAGTAACGAGGTTCCAGCGGAACAGTCAATCACATTCGTGAAAGGATTGCCATCAATGTAGGGATTGTACACACATGCGATTGAAGGACGGGGGACATGATCAGGACAGCTCAACAGGACAATACACATCGTACACCATAGTCTCCTTCGTGACGGATCGTCGTCCGACTCCCGCTACATGGCATACCTGCACGCCGAAAGAAATTTGTCAGCACAACCAGGCGATGAAATAGGATGGGGGTTTGGACGCACTTCCGTGTCCACTCCCGGGCTGTCGCCTCGTACCGCTGCCGATCGGTCTTGTACAAGTGCGCAATGTCGGGCACGAGCGGATCGTCGGGATTCGGGTCAGTCAGCATTGAGCAGATCGAAAGAAGCACTGTAAACGACGGCACGACGAGTCAGAACATGTCCAAAGGTCCGAATCGAGACACATGCGGCAAGGGCGCCTCATTTAGATCACAATCGATTCGGTATCGCCGCTCAGCGCGCCAAATGCGGACAGAAAACAGGTGACAGGTTGCTTGGCTGAAATGCGTACCTTTCGAGATGGTCAGTGCTGGACTCCATTGGTCCCTCAAGATGTCGAGACAGATCGAGCCGTTGGCGTTGATGTTGGGGTGGTAGATCTTGGTAGTGAAGCTGACCTTGGGGGGCTTGAAGGGGTAGTCGGTGGGGAAGGTGATGGAGAGGAAGAAGACGCCGCCCGCGTAAGGTGAATCGCCCTATGCAGCCGAATTGAATGGAGAATCACGCGAGAGCCGTCAGTTACGCCGAACATGGCATTTCCCTCATAGGCCCATATGAAGACGGGGGGAATGGATAGATAACGTACGGGTCCCATGATCGTTGCCTGCCACTGGAACATGTTATCGCCCGTCGGACCCGCGCTGCACGAAGAGGGAGGGTCGCGGCCAAGATCGATCAACTCCTACAGGATGCAATGGGCCCACAAGGGCGAAGAGAACGACGGGGGGAGAAATGGTCAGCAACGAGTTATCACTAGGAGACGAGGGGAAGCACAGCCTGTCCGCCACAGACGAGGAGGGAAGCGCCACTGGAGGGAGGAGCGGAAAAACGAGACGTACCTTGTTAATGCGCTTGAGGGCCATGGCGAGGGTCTAGAGAACTAGAAGGAAGTCGTGACTAGATGCAGGAAGAGGGGGCGCACACGATCGGGTAGGATCGCAGGAGAGATGGGCGCGATTGGAGAGCGCAGTGTCGTCGCCGATGGAGGGGAGATCGAGGGAGATTTCAGAGAGAAAAGCGGGTACACAATGAGCACAATGTGTGTGGACGAAGAAAGGGTGCGGACTTACGATGAGGGAGAGAGGACGATGAGGGAGGAGATGGTGGAAGAAGACAAGGATGGAGCAGCCGCCATGAGTCGCTGTTTGGCCCTTGTCGCCCTGTTTGGCCTGATTACCACATCCGGCGCTTCCCGGCATCTCGCTCCCTCTTCGGCCCGCAGTCCTCATCGTCCCTTCTCGACGCCTCTCGCACTCCTTCGACTCTGCCCCCACTGCCAGAGACTGGTTGGCACATTCGAGGCCAGCCCCAAGACCAGCAATTCACCCGCGTCAACAACGCGTCAACAAGCGTCGAACGTCGGCAGTGCTGATTCGAGCGTCTCACGAATCGCACAGCCTCAATGCCCTTCGACTCGCCGTCGCTGAGATGTCACCGGCTGCGGCTCTCAGTCTGTGCTCAAAACCAGCCAGGGTGCTCTGCGGCTCAGAGGGCGAAGAGAATGAATAATTCTAGTCGTAATGAAAGGCTTTCCCATCCATTTATAGCCGTTCAAGAGACAGCTACAGTATCAGTAGGGTGCGTGGCCCCCGGGCCCTCCCCTTGACTTGCCCTTGACCTCCAACCAAGATGCATTTTGTCGTCTCCTCCAGAGTATGATAGTATGATATTTTCACCTCGAGCAGGTTGCGCGACTTCTGGTTGTCAAGCCCAAAGCGCTTCCAGACCTGCCTTAAATACGGGGGTCCGCGTCCACGGCGAGGTCGGGGACACTCCACGACGCTCTAGCCGAAAAAAGTCGAGTTGCATGACTTCCTTTGGCCAATGTGCGTCAGAACATGATTGGCAAGAGGGGAAGGCTACCCAAGAACCGATTATAGGGTCAATAAATATCAACTCTGATTTTGTACCTACTCGGCTGCTTCCATGCGCACTGTGGGTGTTGGAGAGGCGGGCTATTACCAACGCACCACGCACCGCTGAATCTCCTCCTGTGTCACGGGCCCAAAGCAGCATATTCAGATGCACGTCACATAGGGCAAGTACGACAAAGTTGGACAGCACTGACCTCGTCCGACTCCGAGAGCTCAAGGTCCTCCTGACGAATGATGGTCTCCGCGACCTCGTCGTGCAGCGCCACAAGAGTCTGCTCTTCATCCTCCTTCCGGCCTAAGGTGCCCGGCGTTGCGACGCGCCAGGCCCGGGGGACGTACCACCGTTCATATGGCTTCATTGGCCATTTGTAGTACCGCTTGCTGTCGTCCCAGGTCGAGAGGACACCGCACGTCGTGAGGAATAAATACCGCAAAGACGGGAAAAGACGGACGAGCGAGGCGGCGGTGCCGTCGAAGTCGAATACGGACCCCCGCAGAGTGTGCGCGTACTCTTCCGGGGGTGTGTAGGGGGAAGCCGCGTCTGTGTTTACAGAGACAGCGGCATGTATTACAATGCGGAGATGGGTGAGCCTTTGTAGGGGCTTGAGCGTCGAGACCAGCTTGGCCTGTGGGGTGTCGTGCACGATGAGCGCACGATCATGTAGTCGGATGCTGACTCGGGAGGCACTCACCAGAACGCCATCCCACCGCAACCGCGGGACGTTGTTGCCCTCCGGGCCGCTATGGACATTGATATGGTTGTAGTATGACATGCACAGGGTGAGGTGAGTCAATGTTCCCGCCAACTCTGGGGTAAACAGTTCATCGGCCATGGTGCGTCCGTGGCCTAGTGTAACCTTCAGATGCGGCACGGGGTTCTCGCGCAAGGCATCCGCGGCGTAGCACTGTTCGTCCATCTTGCAATCGTTGAGCATTATCCGCCGGATTGGACATCGCAGTGATAATACATATAACATTCGCGCGTCGCAGATGACCCGATCGAGCTTCTTCCACACACACGAGCGTTCCTGCGCCTGTTGATTCGCAGCGCGGATGCGAGGATAATCATCCTCACGGACACTGTGGTAGGGTTTGTTGAGATGGAGGCTCTCAAGTGCGGGGAAGAGATAGTAGAAGTGGTCGAGCAGCGGCTTCCCCTGGAAGTGGGGTGTTGAGAGGGAGCGCAAAGCAGGATACTGGGACATAGTGAAGACGGGCTCCGTCAAAATGCGACCAGAGCTCTGTACGTAGTCTTGGTCCACCATAAATCTATGGACCTCGAGCTCCTCTAGCGTCGGCGCGAGGCGGGGAGAAATTGCTCGAGGGCAAGCGGGTACCAGTAGCCACTGATCATGTCTCGGGAGCGTATGGTTAACCTGCGGATGGGGCTGCTGATTTCGCAGATGAGGACCCACATGGTTTTGACCGGAGCGATGATATTGAGCGAATTGAGCCCTTTTTGCCCGGCGATGGCCCAAGGCTGTTTCAAGGACAACGGAGATGTGCTGTAGACGCGGGCACGAGGTGAGGATGTCAAGAAGAAGAGATACACTGCCAGTGTGGTCTTCAGCCTCAAGAGGGAATGGCCACTCCATGTTGGTGTCGAGTGTGCGGACGTGAGGCGCGCGGGTGGGTGCATCGGCGAAAAGAAAGGAAAGGAACTTGCGAAGGAATGCATCACTTGTGAGAGGTATGCATCACGTGCGAAGTAGCCATCGTGTTGCAATCGGACGGACAGAGGAGGAGACGAGGGCCAAGGAGAGGACGTCTGAAACGTCGGTGACTTGAAGAGAATCGCAGATGGTCGCTAACACGTCCATGTTCAGCTGGGGACGTGCCATGGTGTCTTTATTTTTCAAAGGTGATGAGTATGTATTGACGATGCAAAGGGTGAATGGGCTTTCCGCTCACGCTGCAAGGAATATGAGGATAGCACGCCCCTGCGTATATGGTCGTACCAAGGTAAGAATGCCTTCGCGCCCGCGAAGTGCAACACCATCAATACATGAGGTTACGGCATGTGCATAAGAAGTGAGAACCAAGAGCTTAAGTACCCACTGCAGTGGACTGCCGGCACACATAAGGGGCAAGGCGAGCCTCATATTCATGGTCGATACACAAACCCCATCTTGTGAGCATCCAGACTCCAGAAACCTCGTAAAAGTACTCACCCAAGAGCCAGCCGACCACCACCCCAACAAGCAACGTTGGCGAGCGATGGAAACACTAACATAATAGAACCTTCGACGGGGAATCTCGTACTGTATAAGCAGACCTAGGCTACAGCGGCTACTCTACATCCACTCGTACATCGTCTGTCGCCCGGGGCGAGAACATACAAACCCAATCCAGGCTCTGAGTCTCACAGCGTGGCTATCGTGCCATCCAAAGGGCACATCGCGTCGCATCGTGGCATATACGCGGCCTGCGCGCCTCTCATTCCTCGAGGAAGAAGTAGTTGCCAGACGCTGCCACCGCACAAGTCAGGTTCAGCGCACCTAGTGACAAGAGGAGAGGACGAGAGATGACGAGGACGTACCCTTCTGCTCGCGGTCCTTGACACTGTACTTCTTGTTCACGCGTGGCCGGTAGTTGGTCGGGTCGCGCCGGAACGTGATCTCGAGGGACGCCAGGAACTGATTCATGCCCGTAAGGAGCGATTGCGGGCTAGGAAAAGACATAGTCAGCATCTTGGCTGTGGACGGGAGCAAGTGGACGCTTACGGTGTAGCCTTAGCGGAGACGGCGGGCTCGCCCCCGAAGACAATGACACGGTCAGCGAGGTATGTTGCCATGATGAAATCGTGCTCGATGACGAACGCCGTCTTCTTCGCGTGCAAGATGAAGCGCTTGATGACCTTGCTCGCGATGATACGCTGCTCAGAGTCCAAGAACCTGCATATGGTCACCGCTGTGAGCCTCCATCCTCCTCCACCTGCGCGAAAGACGCATATATGCGGACTTACGAGCTGGGCTCGTCAATGAGGTAGACCGAAACGCCGGGCTTCCCGAGTGCGAGCACGATAGCGACACGCTGGAGCTCTCCTCCGGATAGTGTCTTGACCTCCTGGTCCAGGATCGGCTCCAGGTTCATCGGCTTGATCACGTCCGTGTTGAACTGTGGGTGCATGAACATGGCCTTGATCCGCTTCAGTAGAAGCATCCGGACCGTGCCTGCGAACGTTGGCGAGATCGTCTGCGGTTTGAGCGACACCGACATAGTCGGTCGCTCCGTGTTGGGGTCGTCGGGCGCGTCGCCCGCGAGTAGCTTGACGAACGTCGTCTTGCCGGTCCCGTTCTCACCGAGCATGACAATGATCTCCGAGTCCGTGAACGACCCGCCCTCGATGGTCAGCTTGAAGTCACCCAGAGTCTTCGTCATGGAGGGGTACGAGTAGTGACGGGTGACGTCCACGATCACCTCTTCCGCGGTCTCGACCATCTTGAAGGAGAGAGATTCTTCGCGGAACCGCAGGTTCTCCGTGGGGATGAAGCCGTCCAGGAAGATGTTGATACCTGGACGCGCTGAGAATGAGGCGGAGGGGATGAGAAGAGACGCGCTCACCTTCTCGAACGGAGTACGGCATCGTTACTACACCGTACATTGACGGCTTGCCGTATAAACAGCAGACGAAATCGGAGAGGTAATCCAAGACTGACAAGTCGTGCTCAACTGCGATGACGTAGTTATTGGGAGTGAGAAGTTCGCGGATGACCTCGGCGGCCTTGAGACGCTGCTTGATATCCAGGTAACTTGAAGGCTCGTCGAACATGTAGACGTCCGCGCGCTGGATGCACGACATGGCGATGGCGAACCGCTGGAGCTCTCCACCAGACAGCTGGCTGACCTCGCGGTTGAGGACGTTGTTGAGCTCGAGGTCGTCGCACATCTTCTGCTTGTTGTCGCGCTCCATCTTGCCATCGAGCATCTGGGAGACGGTCATGGTGCCCTTGATCGCGCGAGGGATATGGTCGACATATTGTGGCTTGATGAGGGCCTTGAGGTTATCTTCAAGGACCTTCGTGAAGTAGTTCTGGAGCTCGGAGCCGCGGAAGTACTTGAGAATCTCCTGCCAATCTGGTGGGTCCTACAGGGTAAATGAGAACTCGGCAAGGTGAGTCGGGGAGATGGCGATGGACGAACATCGTAACGGCCGAGGTTGGGCTTCAGCTTTCCTGCGAGAATTTTGAGGGCAGTACTCTTGCCAATACCGTTTGTGCCGACGAGACCGAGGACTTGGCCTGGCCGTGGTGTTGGTAGACGATGAAGCTTGAAGGCGTTCGCTGTGTATCGATGGGTAACCTCAGAGTCAAGATTGGTGGGGAGGTTGATGATGGCAATGGCTTCGAATGGGCATCTTGACTGCTTGTAGGTACAAATGCAAGAAGATGAGACGGAGGGTGAAAGACGCACTTTTTAACGCATATACCGCATCCGATGCAGAGGAACTCGGAGATGAAGGCGATCTTGTCGGTCGATTTCACCTCAATGCATAACTTTCCTATGATATTCATTCAGAATTTAAACGGTTGGATTGAAACAGATCGTACCCATTTTCACGACAGGACATGACTGCGACAGCAATCAATGAATGCCCAAAGTCGAAGACGTCTGCGGCGACGAACCTTCTTGCACTCCTGCGCGCATCGCTTGGGCTTGCACCTGTTGGAGTCGACGATAGCTATACGAGTAATTTTGTCGGCCATGGTCGCCGATTGTGGGATATAGGAAGAGTGGGCTGGTAGTCGGAGAGGATTGTGTCCTCGTCGCCGGACTCGTCGAGCTCGCCTTCTGCTCGATCTCGATCTGAGCCGCCAAATTTGAGGTCACGGGACCGACAGGAATTGGAGTTGCCGGATTGGCTGGGAGGTAGGCGCACGCTTCACGGTTCATACTCAACGCCCACGTCACCCAATATTAATTAGCCCTGACGTTGGCCACAGACTCCTCGCTCGAGCTACACAGCAGATCGACATAGTGGGGATGGTACGGAGGGCATACTGTTCTGTGAGTCGTAGTCATTTATTCTCTTGGTCCGCTCAGTAACAGTCTTGAGCGATGACTTTCAAGTAATCATCATGGCATTGCGGTGACGCTCTTTTGGACTTCAGCGATATTAACGGACCCTTTGCTTTGACAGGCTCATTTTTCCATGGCCACATGAACTCTTTCACATCATGCGGCACCAAGTAAATGCCAAGCAACGATGAATCGAGGAAAACAACTTCTCGAGATCGGTCCTTCTGCCTCTCAAGACTCCAACTGACATTTATTGTCATTCGTCACACTCCTACGCGCTAAGGCAGCATCACGCCGAAAAAGCCGCACTAAGGCTGCGCTGACATTCTGACATTGAATCTAGAAAGCCCGCCCACGGACTCGCTGAAAGCTAAAGACCGCCTACCACTTCCCAGCGGACGACTGGGACGATCAGGCGGTAAAGCGGAGCTTCCTAGTGGTCTTAGATATCTCTCTGATGACTTCTCTTCCTCAGACTTACCAAGAGTACCTGTCACTGGAACGCCAATCGTCCATGACCAATCGCCGTGGGGCGAAGAAGGAGGAGGCAGTGCTTCTGTAACAAGTAGCAACCACGACTTCCATCGCTCTTCGACCCATCCGTCCAACTCCATCACAAGCGTAGACGGTCTTCTGTTCTTATGTCAGCTCGCGCTTGACGTCGGGATTGGAGTGAATATCCGAGGAACGGAGAGTTGGCTGGGCACTTCGTTGAGGAGAAAGTCTGTTAATGGTGCGTAGTCCACGTTTTCCGCTAGAGCATCTGGGCTCTCTCCTACGTGTGTCTCGTCTTTGCCATCAGTTTGGACTGGACGAAAGTCTAAAGCCAAGTTGTCAGAAAGGTCTCCGGCTTAGCCGTCACCTATACAGGATGGCTGACAGTTCACATCCAGTCAACCACTTCTCGAATCCTTCTCTACTCCACTCGTGACAACTGGAGCGGTCCATCGGTTGTCCTGCACAGCATTCATGGTTAATCTTGGCAACGGTCCGCTTCTCCCCTGGCACCTGCTCATTATTTCCTCGGATTGTCATTCAAACTCCATTACGGCACCGGTGTGCTCGGTGTGGATACCATAGCAACCTCCTTGCAGGATTCACTTCCATTCACCACTCCGTGAATTCCTTGGCGATGGATGCCTGCTAGACCATGGGCGCGGCAGTCGTGGTCTCGGGTATGTTGATTCCTGTCGTGCGCGCATCCTTCGTGAGTCATTTTTGCGGTCTGACCTGGAAATGACCGGCTCATTGTTTGTACAAGCTCCAACTCGGATGTGTATCGTGTCATTGCACGATGAAGGGCCAACGGTCTCCACCTCCCGCTTGAGAGTGCAACTGCATCCTTAGCCGCTAGGATCGGTGCTGTCGAGCATGATCGGGTATGTCTGACCGACCACGGATTTCGATAAATACCTCGAAGACTCGTCGGGGAAAGTCAGTTCGCTCATCTTCTATCTTCTCCTTCAACTCCCGAGGCCGGATCCTCTTCTCGCTCACAGTCGTAGCACACACGCTTTCTTCTTCCTTAACTCCTTCTTACCCTCTCAACCAGTTCTTCCAGTCATGTACTTCTCCAAGGTCGTCGCCGCCGCCGCTCTCCTCCTCTCCGCCTCGCTCGAGGCCAGCGCGCACGCCGCTGTTTCTCCCGTGCTCGGCGTCGCTGGCACCCCCGTGCGGAGTGACGTCCAGCGGCCGAACAAGGCCCGGCCTTGCGGCAGGACAAACGTCGCGGCCAACCTCGATACCTCTGGCACGATTACGATGAACGCGGACAACACGTTTACCGCGACGATTACGAACTTCAACAGGTGCGTCGTTGGGGTTCCCCCTCCTATCCCCCTTCCGTGTTCACCACAACAATACTGACCTGACCGTGACTCGGACTGTGACAGGCTCCTCGACGGCTCGCGCCAGATCGCCTCCGCGCTCGTCGACACGACCGGCACCGGCGAGCAGTTCGACCAGGAGGCCACCGTCCTCGAGAACGGCACCAGGGTGCGTCTTCCTCCCCCTCGCCCTGCACTCCAAGTTCGTTCCTGTGGGATCTGACCATCTCCTCCCCCCTTCCCAACTCCCGACACAGGCTCCCAAAGAGTTTGGTTCGGATCAGCTCAAGATCCAGATGCCAGCAGCGGCATGCACCGGCGGCGCGACCGGGGACAAGTGCCTCGTGTCGTTCAAGACCTTGAGCGGGTTCGGCAACTGCGTCGTCATCCAGAACGCCGGCTCCTCCAACAGCACCGACACCGACACCGCCTCGGACAGCGCGAGCACCAGCACCGACAGCGCTTCCGACAGCGCGAGCAC
>VJXU01001231.1:8397-19544 GCA_008694245.1 Ganoderma sp. BRIUMSc
CCCAAGATGCGCGTTCTGGTGAGCTTTCCCTCCACCATGCTTGATTCCACAGCCGACCGGGGCTTGAACAGAGAGCAAAACGCGCGACCGCGGAGGCGATGTCCAAGTTCCACACCGACGAATACGTGCATTTCCTCTCCAGGGTCACCCCCGAAAACTCAAGAGAGCTCACCTATAATGGGTACCAATTCCTGGTGGGCGACGACAACCCGCCTTTCGAGGGCGTCTTCGAGTTCTGTTCCATATCCGCTGGGGGTTCTGTCGGTGCGTAGCACTGCGCGTCCTCACTTCCTGTCCTTACTCCCCAGTACTCACCTTGGGAGGCAGCCGCGGCGCAACGACTCATGGAGGGCCAGTGTGACATCGCCATCAACTGGGCCGGCGGTCTGCACCACGCGAAAAAGCGTGAAGCATCCGGATTCTGCTATGTCAACGACATCGTCCTCGGCATCCTCGAAATGCTCCGCACAGTCCCTCGCGTCCTCTACATTGATATCGATTGTCACCATGGAGATGGCGTTGAGGAAGCTTTTTATACCACCGATCGCGTCATGACGTGCTCCTTCCACAAATTCGGCGAGTACTTTCCCGGGACGGGCACACAACACGACCAGGGAAGGGGCAAAGGGAGGGGCTACGCGTTGAACATCCCATTGAAGGATGGGATCACAGATGAAGCATATAGGAGTGTATTTCAGCCAGTGAGTCTTGTCTTCTGTCGGACGCAAGTCCGATCATGGCGTGCGTTCCAAGGCTGAGACCGCTTGTGGTCAAGGATAAGCTGACGACTCTTTCGACCCCAGGTCATCGACAAGATCATCGACGTCTTCCAGCCATCAGCCATCGTGCTCCAATGCGGCGCGGACTCGCTTTCCGGGGACAAGCTGGGTTGTCTCAACCTCACAATGCAAGGGCACGCGAGCTGTGTCCAGTATGTCCGCCAGAAGAATATCCCCTTCATGCTTCTAGGCGGCGGTGGGTACACAGTCAAGAACGTCGCACGCACCTGGACATTTGAGACAGCTTGCGCTCTTGGAATCGAGAACGAGATAGACTTGAACTTGCCCTGGAACGAATATTTCGAATGGTTCGGCCCACGCTACCGTTTAGAGGTCGTCGAGAGCAACATGGAGGACATGAACACCGATTCTCTGGACAAGGTTCGGTAAGTGTGCCTGACGTCCGCCTTGTCGCGTATACATGGAGCTGAACATGACCAAGCTCTAATGCATTGGAGCAGCTGTCGCATTTACGCCCAGCACCATCAGTAGGGCTACAAGATGTCCCACGAGCAAGCGTAGGCGAGTTCCTAGGAATTGGCAACGTGCACGAGCAAGCACCGTTGGATGAGCTCGACGAACAGCTCGCTCGTGCGTATCCCTATCCCTTTCTTTCCCCTATCTCTGAGTCCTGGCTCATGTCAGCGTGGCAGAGCATACTCGCTTCGTATACAACCTGCAGGACACCTTAGCACAGTCTGAGTCCGAGTCCGATTCCGAATCCGACTCCTCCTATTCCCGCACGCGCTCACGGAACACGCGGAGCGGCAAGAAGCGCATGAGCCTCCTTACAGGCGAGATATATGATGTTCCTCGTCTGGAGGAGCGCGAGAACGGGTACTTCGACCTTGGCTGCGGGCATGAGCCATGGGCAAACGACACGCCCTCCCGCGGAGTCCGAAGACACTTCTTCCAGGGAACGGCGAGGTGGGATCCCGCATCGCACCAGATCGTCATGGAGAGAGAGCGGGCAGGGGTGTGTGATCCCAGAGTCGACATTGGCACGGTCATGCTCAATGGAGGAAGGGTTGAAGACGATACCGCCTCGGATCCAGATCTGGGGGACGAGATGGAGGTCGATTCAGAAGACGCTTGACAGTAACTTATCCCACTTAGTCTGTCCTGTACTTATAATAGATAATGCCACCCCATACATCGGCACTAGGTACTCAGGGAACGGGGATCAATAAGCATACCAATTGATCCACAAACATTGACTCTGGCACATAACACGCAACGGGCGTTATTCTTCTATAATTCGGCGACCCCGCAAATAAGGCCTTCAGTATGCATACATAGTACACGACTTAACAGAGATGATGAGGAGATTGAGAGAAAGAAAACGAGAAAGAAGCCAAACCAGTCAACCCTTCAGTCGGTATCGAAATCTTCGCCCGATACCGTCCTACGGCCCAGACCGCGTCCAATTTTAAGGGATATTGGGGGGAATGAATGAATGCGTATGGATGAGATGGGGGCCTATTGGCGATGTGGTAGATGGCACATGTCACTGTACAGTGTGTAGTGGGGAGAGGGGGTATCGAGAGGGCGGGGGTGATCCAGTACGGGTGCATAGCGAGGAGCAAGCGAGCCGGGCCGCCGTGCGAGTCAATACGATAATATGTAGAAAACACAGGAAGCAACGTAGCAGGAAAAAAAAAGAACGGAATATCTTCATGGTTCGACAGTGTGTTCCAGAGAGCAGTTCGTTACATATCGTGAAACCGGTAGCGGTCGACGTTGAAGGAGATGAGGGTTCTAAGCGTGGAAGGTATTCATGTTCGGGGGGTTCTGTTGGTACATCTGATACATGTAGGCTTGGTAGACGTGCGGCGGAACGGACTGCGGTGCCATCCCGTTGTACTGAGGCTGGTTCATGTTGAGGAGATTGGCGGCCTGAGACAGACTAGGTGACTGCGCGCCATACGGGACCGGCGATGGCGCAGCATTGCTAGCCGGAACACCACCATTACGACGAGGGGCATTGTTTCTGGGCGTAGTGGCTTCTGGAGTGCGAGCCGAGAACGGATTGAAAGGGTCAGAGTTCGGCGAGAATGCAGAGGGTGGGTTGGAGCGACCACCACGTTGCTGTGGCGATGGGGCAACCCCGTTCTGGCCATAGCCTGGGTCGATTTGGAGGCGAGGGGGTCCAGAAGCAGCGTTTTGACCACCCATCTGAAGAGCCGCCATCATGGACTGGAGGCCCTGATCGCTGGACGGATAGCCCGCCGGAAGACCCGGCATGCCGAACTGGTTTTGCTGGTTGTACTTCGACTTCCCGCTGGGCTGCGGGATATTCGTAGTGTACGTTGGCTGCAAGTTGGGAACTGGTAGCCCCACCTCCTCAATCAGGCGGCGATAGGCTTGGGTGGCAATCACCTTGAGTTCGATGAGAACGCGCTTCGTAGCCTCGACATAACTGGGGCGTTGAGCAGGCTCCACGAAGGGGCTAGTGAGGATTTTGTGCACAACAGCAACACCGTTGACTTGATCGCCGAGCACATCGGTCAAGACATGGTCCCCTGGGGAGTTGAAGAGAGCCTCGACGATCTGCTTAGACGCCTCCGGCTCAACCTTCTGGTTGACGATACGAAGGACCGTCAACGACGCCAGCTTGTGGGTGCACAAGTGCGAGAGATGAGGCGTGAAGCGAGGCGCGAGTAGGTTGTAGCGCGATGGGAAACTCGATGTATCAAGGAGCCATGTCAATAACAATGCCCCGTTGGGATTGGTCGCCAAAGGAATTGAGTTGAGGATGATGGCGGTGGCGAGGCGACGTTGCTGGTTCAGGGTGATGTGGGAGCTCTCAAGACAGGCCCGCATACTGCGAGCGCCGAACCGACCTTGAGCAATCTCCCAGAGACGATCCACCATGGCGTCGAACAGGAAGTCAGTTGAGGGGGCACCAAAACGGAGGCAGCACCTACAACCAATCAGTATCGTATATCCTACGAACGGCCAACACTTTGACTCACTGCACAACATAGTTCCCAAACTGATCCAGAAGAAGTGGAGGGACATAAGGACGCAGGTTCGCGGTAACAAGGGCGACCTCGTCCGGCGTCTGGACGCACTCGATAATCTTTTGGGCGGCCCAAGTACCATTCTTGTGAATGCCGATCATGGCAAGGTGGGGAGCGATCCGCTCAAGCATCGCAAGCCTGGGGCCAGGGGAGCACTTCTCGAACAACTTCTGCACAACCTGCATTGCCAGATCGCAGTCAGCGACTCCGGACCCCACAAGTCATGACGCCCGGTAACCCACCGTGTTGCCAAGCCAGTCAGAAGCAAGGTCGACGATCTCGCCATCGAGAAAATCGGCTGCGACATTGTCAATCTCTTCAGTGGTGATGGTGCTCGTGTCGAGCCTCTTGCGCAGTTCGCGAAGTTTAGACGCGTCCCAACGTCTGTTGTGAGGTCTCTCAGAGACCAGGGGGATGGTAGTATAATACATAGTCGGAGGCCGGAACTCTGTACCGATACATCAATGATGGCGCGCAGAGGAAGAGACAAGCTCGACACACCTGCAAGGGTCTGGATATCCGCCTCTGCATCGGGGCTCCCTCCGCTCAACTCCTTCATGATCATCTGCTGCTCAGTGACCGACGCGGTCCAACCGGCAGGCTTGCTGACACCGTCATATCCAGCGTGCGCGCCCGAGGCGATCATACTGAGTAGCAGGTTCGATCGGTAGTTCTCCAAGGAGCCGCTAAGCACCTGCTGGTCCACCGGGATGGTCCCAGCACCCTTGATATTGCGAAGTGCATGAATCGTGGCGCCGACACTCAAGTCGCCGACACCCTGAACGCCAACGTTCGCTGCCTCGTCTTGGCCACCGTTGCCGTCCTGGCCGTTCTTAACGGGGACCTTGGCGAAGCCGATGCGGATGGCGCCGACGTCGCTGCCAAGGACGTCACGCCCATTAAGAGCCTTGCGCGCCCTCACTGCATCGTCGAGGCGCTCGAAGTTAACTGAGTAAAAACCGTCAACTATTGCGGATCGCCCTCGAGATAGTAAAGCACATACTGAAGCCACAATTCTTGTGTGTGAGAACGCGAGCCGACTCAATGGGACCGTAAGGACTGAAGACGCTAAGGATCGTTGCAGGCGTCGTGGTCGAAGGGATGGATCCAATCCACAAAGCACGGGTAGGCGTGGACTGTAACTGGGCATCCATACCGGAAAGACCAGCATTCTGGCTACCGGTCTTGCCTAGAGCACCGCCAGGGGATGTGGCGATCGGGCTATTCAGGTTCGCGCCCTTCGCGGGAGCGACGGGGGCACTATCCGCCTTACCAAATCCAATTCGGACCGTCTGGCCGTTTGGCATCCCGATGTCGCCCCCGAGGCGATTGAGGACATCATCCTTCGCACGGATGGCGTCCGCCTGGTCGACGAAGTTGACAAAGCCGCATTCCTACAGGAGAAGATAAGCAGGCGATGTCAACTTCCAAGGATGCTGCAATATGCGGTAAACAGACCGACCTTTTCGGGGAGCAACCTGAGCGACTCGATGGCACCGTACGGAGCGAACACGTGGATGAGCTGCTCGCTGGTGAACGAGCTGTCTAGGTTGCCTATCCAGAGGGAGCGGGTAGGAGTCTGCATCTGGGTGGACGAATTCTCCGACTTCGGCGAAACGGCGCGGTTTTGGTTAGTCGAAGGAGCCGTGAGGTATGCAGAAGCGCGGCTCGCAGGCGGGTCGGCATTGGGGAAATGAACGCTCGCAGAAAGACCGTTCCGTGGCGTGGTAGCCTTCTCTGAACGTAGAATGCCCGCAGGGTTCAAGGCGGAACCCCCAAGACCGGCGTGGAGCGAAATATCGGCCCCAAAGGAGGACTGAAGCTCACCCACACCGGCGCGACGGTGAAGTCTGGAGGCAGAATCGTCGAGTGTGCCCACGGAGATAGCACGAGGGCGAGTCGCGAGGCCCACGCCAAGGTGGTCCGACTGTTTGAAGCCCTGGGCGACGTAGCCAGATAGGTAGCTGCCGGCATCAGTCTCACCGTATGACTCCCTAGCTTGGCTGGCACGATGGTACATGTCATTCTCGTAAATCTCCTCTTCTTCTTCGGCATTGGGTGTAGCAAGTAGCGACGCGGCGGAAGGGCGCAAATGATACGGGTTCGAGACCGTGCTGGCGCGCATGCGGGCAGGGTTGTTGAGGTTGACCGTGATCGCGGCCTGCGCTTGGTTACGAAGCTCAGAGATCGTGGCCGCAGGGGGGTGGCGGACGCCATCGTCGAGGCCCAGGTAGTCGAGGGTATGGACATCAAACTCATCATCCATGGATGCCACGGAACGCAAATCGTCCAAGACCGGCAATCCGTTCCCACCGTTCCTCGACGAGAGCCACGAGGACGAGAAAATGGACGGACCAAATGCATTGGACAGCCCGCCCGAAGGGAGCGTGAGCGAGCCAGACCGGAGGCGGCTGTTGCGCTCGGTCAGGGCAGAGGAAGCGACGGAGGAGGCGACTGAGGCCGAGTGACGTAAACCAGGGCGGACGGGGGCGGGGCCCGCTGACGTGGTCGTCGGTGTGCTTAGATCGTTGCGCTGCCTGAGCTGCTCAGCGAAGCTCTCGGTCGAGCCAGCAGGGCTGCCCAAATTGCTCGAGGCCGCGGCGAAGCGCTGCGCGGCAAGCTGGACATTGGAGGGAAGGGTGCCGGCCCTGGCTCTGCGAAACCCCGGGGGATAGTTGGTGGGCGGGAGCGGGGTGGTATCAGCGGGAGAGATAGCGGAAGGGGGATGCTCGTTAGGAGGGGAGCCACCGGAGGCGAGGGCGCGCAGCGCGGGAGGTCTGTATCTGGCGCCGATGTTCTGCTCTGCTTCGAGCTCCCGTGCGCTGTTGACCGCAGGAACGGGTCAGACAAAGCGTATCGAGGGATGCGGATAGACAAGGATGGGGAGGAAGACGCACCGTTTGGCAAATGCAGCAGAGGGGGCGGGAGGCGGGGTTTTGCCAGAGGACACGCGAGAGAAGGAGTTGTCGTTGGCGGAGAGAGACATGGCTGTAAGATGTTGGATTAGGTATTACTTGATGTTTTTGGCAGAGCGGATTGCGCGAGAGCAAGCAAGAAGCGGCGAGAGGTAGAAGTAGCAGGTGGAGTCCGATGGGTAACTATGAGCAGGAGGGCTATAGGTCGTAATAGGGCGAATTTCTTGAAGAAACCAATTTTTGAGGGCGAAGACGGAGAAGGGGATTGCCCAGGACTACTACAGTAGGGTGGACTCCAGTAAATAGTAGGGGACTAAGTAGATGAAGGTCGACGTTGGGAGCAGGAGAGCTCGGTAAAGGAGGCCCTCGCTCCCCTCTGCGGCATCTGCCCCTCAAAACTCCGCCCTCTTCTATAGCCGCCCACGACAAGCGACAAGCACCCGGCCAGCACCCGTCTTCTGCACACGCACACCCGCTCTTCTCCCCCCACGCTCGTCTCGACCGGCCAGGGCGTGTTGCCCCAATATGCATTCTCCTATTGCTACCAGCACTATACGAACATTCGCTACGTGTACTTATTCCAACACCCCGCCGCCCCCGATGCCCGCCCCCAATCGATCTCGCAGGCCCAGGGGCCTCCGGATCCTCGGCGGTGATTGAGTGTCCATCATCCATCGCACCCAACGGTGCCCGGATGATCTGATGCTCGCGTGGTGCAAGAAATCAGCAAAGGAAGCATTGTTCCCCAGCGGATGGGGTCGAGGCATCAACTGCGTGACGGCGGGTGGCGACGTGCGTCCAGCAACGAAGAGCATGGACAAGACAAAGGAAACATAAACTGAGTGGGGAATGGAGAGGGTTAATCGATACAAAATCTACGGCATGGACGAAACGGCGTATCGCGGCATTGAACATGAAATGCAATAAGATTATCAAGGCAGAAAAAGCCAGGGAGGGGCCAAAGTCAGGGCGAGAATAGGCGTGAATGATAGGACCACCGATTATGAAAGCGACGTGCGTGAACCCCTCCTGCTCGACCGCGTGCGCGAACGGGTTGCGGCCGCATTGGCGACACGCTTAGATCGCCGGAGTGGCCGCTCCTGAACACAGTCCGTTATGTCGGGGAGTGATGTGGACACTGAAAGCGTCTCGGTCTTGTCCATGCATTCATCCGTTGGGGACGTCTCCCACTCCGACGTGGCGCAGAGAACGTGGAACATCTCCTCTTCCGTAGGGCTAAGCGGCGTCTCGACGGTGGCAGCGATCTCCTCAATCGCTGGCCGATGCTCGTCGAGGGCAGCGGTCGCGAGAATGAAGGGAGGGTGTGTGGACAGATGATCCTCCCACGAGACCTCAAATTCTCGCGGAGGCAACTCCAGCCGGTGAGAAGCCATGCTCCGGCGCCTGGCCTGTGATGCCGACTCGAATTGGGGACCGAATTCCGGATGTGCTGTTTGTAGGGCGACAGCAGGCTGCAGGGTATGAAGAGCATCGGGGAATAGCGAACGCAGGTCATCCGATAGGAACGTTGTCAATGTAGCGTCATCCTTCGCCATGTTCTGCGCTAGGCGGAGAGGAACCCAGGTACCACAGACGAGCGGCGAACCAGCGGTGATGACAACGACGCTCGGCGCTGTCGGAATAGCAACGCTCAGGACCTGTGAGATCGTGGAAGCGTTCACGAAATCGGTGTCCACTCGTCGGAGAAGGGTTGATGAGCCCCAAGTCAACCGATACACAGCGACACCTAAGAGAAACCAACAGGCTATGTCAATTTCCATGATCAGAAGAGAATCCATAACAGCCGCACCTTCGAGTTGAATTGCCGAAATAGCTGGAACGGAGGGCATGGTGGTGGGAATTGCAAGTCCCTTGTCTCCGGCTGTGCCTTGTGACAACGGCCGCTCGACCGGTTGCGGTGCCGTAGCATGGCTCGACGCGGGTGGCACGGACACAGCCTGAGTGAGACACAGCGAGGTCAAGGACGAGAGTAGACATGGAGAAGAGATCGACGAAAGTCCGCCGTGCTCGGTACACGTTGAAGCACCGGCGGAATGCACGTCCAATGGGGCAAGCGTAGAGCGTGAGAGTGTCGGAGATGGAGAGGATGAAGCGGCGGCGGCAGTAGAAGGCCCACGGGTTGGAGACAGGTTCCGTTCCTCTGGGGAAGTGGCCCGTGTGACACGGTACTCGTGCCACGCACCATCATCGAGGTCATGGGGCTTGACGCTGTCAGGCCCAAGAATCTCCACATCCCTCCAATGGAGCTCGAAAGATGGGCCCGCGGTCTGGAGGTTGAGCGCACGCTCCTCCACCGGGCTCTCGCATGGGTCGAAAGGGACAATGGGAGAAAGCAACTCAGGTGGCGGTGTGGGGTCATTCTCAGGGAAGAACAAAGGAAGTTCGTCATCTTCCTGTTTGACGCGCACAAACGCTTCCGAGTATGTGCTGGGCCAGGACCACACCGCGAAATGACCTGACGAGGATTGCTCCGCCTGACGCTCGGCAGCAGCAGCTTGCGCCACAACGTCTATCACCTTTAAGTCTGTAGCGGCGTTATCGAGGTGCTCCCAAGCATCCAGAAGACCGCGGACGTCTGTCGGCTCTTCCTTAACCACAACGTCTTCGTCTAATTGCGCCGAGGGAGAGCGAGGACCTGGGCTTTCCCACTGCGTCTCTGCATCGGCGTCAGGATCACCGAAGAAGTCGTCTTCCCATGTTGAGTCGTCGTCTTCAGATGGGGTGTGGAGGCGACCAACGGATAAATGCCGGGAGCCTGTCATGGTGATATGGAAGTCCTCATCTTCTTCCTCGGAGTCTGGCGGCGGAGAGCCTGACAATGTGCTGTAAGGAACGGAAGGCGAACGTCGACTGCCGGCGTCGGAATGCGAGGGAAGATCCGGGGAGAAAGACAAGCGGAAGCCAGGAGGAGGTGCGTAATATTCAGCGGGGATGGCGGCAGATGGCCGAGAGCTGGAGGGTGTTGAAGATGAGGAAGTAACTGATTCTTCCCCGTCCGAGTCAACTGACATGAAGTCACTGTCTGACTGGTCGGACTGCGCGTCATATTCAATGGGACTGGGCTGTGGGTCTGGCGTGCTCCCAACGTGCGAGTCATAGGAAGTAGCATCGGACGAGGATGCTCTTGGGGCAGGCGTGAGAGAGGGTTTCAATTTGAGCGTGAGCTTGACCTTCGGTGGTCTCCTGTCTTCGTCGTCCGAAGAATCAGTGACAGACTCCGGAACCTTGTCAGCACAGGACCGTAAGAGACGCTTCCGCTTCTGGCCCGCCTTTCGCAGCCTGTCGCGCTCCCGTTTCTTCTCGCGTCCTGCATTGATCGGCATGCCAACCTTGCCATTCTCGTTGTAGTCGCACAGTCGGATGCCTGCGCGTGCAAATGGGCAAGGGGCACCAGCAGCCTTGCTAAGATACCACACCGCAGTACCTCGTCGGAAGTTGGTAAGACGGTTTTGATCTTCGGCTTGGGTGCAATGCGCGCCGCCAACTCGAGAGTATAATCCGGCTACGAGTTCGTCGTCGGACGGTGTGCCGGACATGATGTGACGAAGGAGGAGTGGTTGGTCCAGTTGCGTATCACAGCGATGGGAATGGTTCCGCATGAACGTTGTGATAGCTTGTCCAGCCGCCGACAGGCTACGGTGTACACATGTGGTCAGTCAAGATTAATGTCGCTAGAGAGATTATGACGCACTTCTGGCATACTAAGCCATGCTGCATACATAGCTCGCCGAGATCTTTGACAGTCACGGCGCGATTGTCCTTGAACGAGTATGATATATATGCACATTCGAAGGATGCGAGAGGAGAAAACACTCACGACAGCCATGAGGGAGCGTCCGATAGCGAGGAAGACCTTGCTGTTCGCGTCGTCGGGGTGAAGGGTGACATGTGGGGGAGGGAACGGAGGCAAGGTGGGCTCTGTGGCGGCGGAGGATTGGCGTGACGGGGGTGGCTTTGCCTTAGAACCTGGCAAGGGCTTGAGACGGCGGGGAGGGGGAGAGGGGACATCAGCGGGCTGTCGGAGGCGAAGAGAGGGCTTGATGGCGGAGCTGGACCGAATTCTGGTCCCATACTGGTGGTTGGGGGACGGATGGGGTGAAGGGGCGGGGAGGATGGGTGTGAGCATGAGAGAGGCCGGGGGGCATGAAGAGAGAAGGGTGGGTGGGCGTCGGCCAGCGAGGGTGGAGAGGGCGAGGGTGATTAGGAGGGGCGGGAGGGAGGAGGTGGTGGGGGAGAGCAAGTTGAAGAGAAAGGAAGACGGCACGCGCTTCTCTGACCCTAACGGTAACCGTCGACCCAGCGTGCCTAATTCGAGCTAGCCCAAGCCTGTGAATCCTGATGCCCGCAGCTCCGATCTAGATGACGCAACCCAAAAACGCCCGTCCTCCCCAAAAGCCGCCCGCCCGCCC
>VJXU01001240.1:0-12055 GCA_008694245.1 Ganoderma sp. BRIUMSc
CGCCGGCTCTCGGCGGCGGGCCCCTGGCAGGCTCGGCGGCGGGCACGCTGCTCCTTCCCAGAGCACCAGGAGAGGTGCCGGTGCCATGAATACCATGGCGCTTGTGCTACAATCTTTTCGAATGCAGACAGTTTTTCTGCGCGAGTTGGGAACCTGCCCCCATTAGCGTAGAGTGCTGGGTTCGAACCGACAGCCTTAGCAAGCGCCAGTGTGATGGAGTACCAAATACGGTAATGATACTGACCGTCGCGGATGTTCTTGGCTTCCCCCTCTAGCGCGCGGCGAGGTAGGGCTCTATAGTCTGTCATATCAGGTCAGGAGTGGATATTTGATAGTATGGATATGGAGAGGAGTGAAGAGGGATGCAGTGGAGTCACTTTGGAGGGCATAGGGGTCCGATCTGAGGGTTCTTTTATGAGACTACTTTGTGGACAGGCTGTTGGGAAAGGGAATTACACATTCCTCTTCCTGCTGGCAATATCCATGACATATGATGGCCTAGCATCGAAGACATAACACCCTGAGAGGCCTGAAAGGCCGATCAAACCATAAAATAGCCAGTAACTGTATTAACTCCAATAGGAAGAGTGTGGGAACCTTTACCTGTCACAGAAGGAGGCTTCCTCACTCCCCCGCCTAGGACCCCATAGGAAATAGGCTAGACACTGTTTTTATGGACAATAAGAGAAGCACAGGTGCCACTGGAAATTTTCACCTTGTGTGTAGTGCATAAAAGGCACTGAAGATGAAGGCATGTATCCTCATCCCCTTCTCTCACCTCAGCAATCCCTTTCGAAGTTTTACTTTGCTTCTCTGAATGGGAGCAGCAAAGTAGAACCTCATAATACATTGCTTGAGGGGGGCTGGGGATGTCTACCACCACCCTAGGATGGCCGGAAGGTTCAGTGGGAGTGGGGCTCCCCTTAGTGTGCCGAAGAGCGCGCGGGTTCGAACCTACACGGCGGCAACTACGAAATTCATTTTCGTGTGCGGACGCGCCGCTCGCCGCACTCGTCTCATAATTATCTCGCGAAGAACTACGCGTGTGGATATGCATCGAAGACCGTTCCACGCTGTCCGACGTGTGCCCTGACCCCTTCAAGTTCGCGTCCGCGGCCACCGAAGCTACTCAGGGCCCTTCGAACGAAAGTGCCAGAAGCGCGCTCCGACACGGGGATTAACCAGATCGAACGCGCTCGCGCTCTCTTCGCTTCGGTTGCCTGCACCGTCGCTTCGAACTTCAGCACGCGCGATCGCTTCCCAACATTGGGCAAGAAGCTGGGCGAGGCATCGGTGCCTCGGATCCGTTCGCGAAGACACCCCAACGCAGGGGAACATCCGACAGAGAAGGTGAATATGCATAATGGCGTCGGTCCAGCATAGAGGCATACTACGTAAGAGTGCCGGGAACATCGAAAGGTGCCTGACGTCGTACACTACCAGCATATTATCTACAGGGCATACTGCTCATCGTATCGTGAAGTCATGCGGGCGTAATATTATACACGAAGTTGAACTACTATCCTGCTGCGTGAAGGGGTATCTTGTGATTGCAATGCGATGAAGGGATCCACAGAAGTCCGTGGGCGCTCTTAGCGTCCATCGAATAGGCGTACGAACGTACGGAAAATGTTCGCGAAGCAACGCCGCTTCCCCTTGGCCTTGCTCGACAGGGCCGGCACGGACGGCGGCGGCGACGATGGTCTCGAGGGCACGCTGGGCGTGGCGTTGTCCTCGTCCTCATCCTTGTCTAGGTCCTCCTCGACGGTGTCGGCGCGCGCTTCGTCCTCTTGAGACGAAGATGCGCTCGCGTCCCGTTCGTCCTCGTCCTCCATCTCCACGTCGGCGTACAAGCCCTCGTCCGCAGTGGTAAAGCTCTCACCGTCGGACTCGTCACGCTCCGAACCCCCGTCAACCTCGCTCCCGTCGATCCCATACCTCCAAACAGGGGGCTGGAGCAGTGTCGATGGTCCCGACGCAAGCCAGACTGACGGCACCCCACTTCCAGATGGAGAGGGAGGCGGCACGTTCCCCAGTCCGAATCCGAGTCCAAGTCCGAGGGGCGAAAGCGACCGCGCGCGCAGCGCGGCAGACGTCTGGGTGGGGCCGGGCGAAATAGAGATGTTGCGCAACGGCAGGGTCAGGGGGGAGATGTTGCGCCCATTAGGTTTGCGGCGAATGGGAACCGCGCGCCCGACGTACGGGCGCTGGTTCATCTCGACGTCCTGGGTGCGCGCGAAGGTGCGCAAGTTGACCTGTTTGTGCCGTTTGCGGGGGTGCAAGGACGAGGATGAGGTCGAGGGATCGGTGTCGAAGTCGGGGTCGGGGTCGGGGTCGGGGTCGGGTTCGGGGAAGGAGGATGAAGATGAAGACCCGTAGGTGGACGTGGTCCTGCGTCGTCGCTTGAGGTTCATACGGAGGGGCTGGGACTCACGAGCGTCAGACAGGAGTTTGGACGGGGTCGAACATCCGCTCTGTTCAGGTGAGGAGCAGATTTTCGCCATGGGGTGGGGAGGGGAGCCAACTGTAGGCTCCTCGACGCAAGTAGTGTCGGAGGATGTGAGTGATGGTCGTCGCTCAGCCCGGAACTCTGGGGCGTTGAGCACTAGCTCTGAGAGCGACATGTCGAAGTGACTCAGAGTCGGGGTTGTAGGCGCGGAGGGGCCAGCGACCGGCGACGCGTCGACGATCGCATCCGGAGAATCGAGGAGAAGATCCGTTATCCCGCTAAGTGTCGGCGAGGAGGCTCCATCCGAGAAGGGGCCCAGTAGTAAACTCCGCAGGAATGACTCAAGCCGCGCGAAGGGGACTTCCGGGGTCTTGCTCCTTGCTTTTGATGGCGTAGGACTCCGAGCGATGTAGAAGGGTATGTCGTGACGGCTGGGGCTTCCGACTGTGGATGCGATGTGATTGCGCACCTCAGACACCGCCTTCCTAGCGACGCCTTGCAGCACTGTGTACTGCTCGGACGCAAGCCAGCTACAAAGCGAATCGACGTACGTGGAAACGCGCTGCAAGTAGAGGGTCATGTTTTCCAATGTCTCCACATCGACGACGACCTCGGCCTCAGCCGTTGGATCTTCAATGAATGCGTCGAGGAGCGCGGACTGGTAGTAAGCAGCCACAATCTGTGAAAATGAACAAAACATGCGATGAGGACAGTTGCTGGAGGTATGGGTGTAAAGGAACAGGGACGTACGATCGCGACCACGGCCCGAGTGAGCTGGTCAGGCAGGAAGAAACACATCCCGCACAGATGCGGCTCGAGCGCGCCCGCACGTTCGAGCAGCGATCTCATCGTCTCCGTATAGCCCGGAAGATCTTCTTCAGAAAGTGTGTCATGGAACAAAGCGCTGACGCCTTTTCCCTAGTCAGCGAAATGGGCGATGAGGCACGAGGCAACGACAGACGCACTTTGAGAATAAGAATAGATCAAATCCCTAACCCAATCCGCTGCCTGCTCTGCAGTCAACACCTGGTCGGGGTGAAAGAGCGTCGTGAACGGGCGATCGTAAGGCATGAGTCTGTGGAGGAAGGGGCCGGCCTTGGAAACATGCGCTGTCCAGCCGGCCTGCACACTTATATCGCGCTGCGGGCGACAATGTAACGCCGAGCTTCGCGGACGGACAATTGTGTTTGTGCATCATGCCTGGCGACGGCGGACACCTGGGGAAGCTTCGGGGCCTCTCTTGGCGGGAGGTAACGTACTGGAGGCTGATACTGCATGGGGAGAATCGAACTCGCCTGCCAGAACCGGCGTGGCAAGACAAAAGGGAATAGGCGCGCATAGGGCGAGGCGGCTAAGCGAGGGAACCACGACCCCAGTCGACGGATCATCAAGTATAGCGTACAATAAGACACTGGGCAGCTTCTCACAGGGAGTCAAAGGCGGTTTATGAGGGATATGCGCGCATTAGGCTTTATGCGTCTGTGCAGTTGATGGCCGCTGAGCTTGCCTGGCCACACGGGGACTCGAAGTGGCCGCCAGGCGCTGCGGGTGGAACATTCGTATGAAAGCGATCTACAAAGATTGATTCTAGTCAGCCACAAGCCACAATGGAGTATAGTACGAAACGGCAATTCCAGATGATCCTTACAGTTGCGCAGCTAGGGGATACGGTAAGTGGTCCATCAAATGTGTCTGCCATCAACGACGGCAAGCGGCGCACAATAGCCACAATGTTGTCGCTCCGAGACGACAGAGCGCAGCTTCTGAAGGAGCAAGTCCGACAGAGGTGAAGGGAGGTGTAAAATGTCGAGATCGGGACATAGCGCGCGAGCCGGTTCCGGGCCTCCAGATGGACATGGCCGTAATGCGTCAAGACATTGATCGACGAGGTGCGCGTCGTGCAACACCAAGCTTGTCACATTTGGCAAGAAGGACAGGAGCAGGTGCGGGTCGCACCATGCTGGCCAGACGCGCTGGCTTGAAATCATGACTTTGAGGATGGAATTCTCACAGGCAGAGGCGAATGCCTCGATGGACTGCTGGAGAAGCGTCTTCGTCGCTCCGGCGGTGTTGAGTTCAAAGGATACAGATCCTCCTGTGTTCGGGTTTGATAATGCAACAGTGATAACGACGAAGGAGACGTCGATGGACAGAACGGTCTGCTGTCCGCTGAGGGGAATGTGAAGATCGGAGAGGGGAGAGAGGCGCTGTGCGTCGAGGCCGTACAAGCGAACGGCGCAAGTGGCGGGGAGAGTGAGGGGCATCAGAATCGCTCGCATGAGGGCCGCGGTGTGTTCTTGTCCACGACAGTCGCCAATCTCGAGCTTTCGCAAGCATGAAAGCGACACATGTTGTGTCACCGGGTCTTGAATTGAATGTAGGTACGTGGGGAGCCCAAGGCAGTTCACGTCCTCTAGCGAAGGGCATTGTGATAACAGACGGAAGAGATCGGGGAGGGTCCAGTGGATAGCACACGCCTCGAACGACAGCCGGAGGTGCGTCAATTGCTCGAAATAGTTCGAAGGCAGTAGCGGGATGTCGTGAAACGCGAGGCTCTTCAGTTTCGGCGCGACGCCGGCGAACACCTCCATTGCCGCCTTCGCAGGCGCTGCGCCCGCTGCTTCTCCAAGTTCGACCCCTAGCGAGTTCCGTAGAACCCGGCGGCGAACGAACACGCGCTCGAGGCGTGGTGCGGGGAAGGCAAGGAGCTCGGTCGCGAGTTGGCTGGGAGAGCAGGCACTGAGGTCTTGGAGATACAGCTCCGTTACCCTCGGTCCTACGGAGGGTGAACCAAGCAGCCCTATCAGCGCGGGTGTTGGGCGAGCCCGATCGACGTACACGGCCAAATCGGCTTGTTGCGCGCGAGCGTGGAAAGAGGACGTGGCGACATGGCCAGATGGGTTCTCGCACAGGGTGGACCAAAGCGAGGGCGTGCCGAGAGCAAGTTCGCGCCAGTGTCGGCACACCTGGATGATAGGCAAGAGATCGTAGGTTTGCCTGGCCGAGGATGGCCAGCGATGTCCTGGAGGAGAGAGCGGCTCCGAGGCGAAGGAGAAGATCAGGGTAAGAATTTCGGGCGGTAATCCGTTAATGCGGCTGCGTGAGTTCTCTGTCTCCTGTAGCAGACTGGAGATCAGGTGAAGCTTGGTTTGAAGCTTGGTAAGCTGCCAGTGGAGATGAAAACGGGTAAGTAACGTCAAATGCTGCACAGCCTCGTATGTGATGTGCGCACCATGTCCAAACTGGCCATCATATCATTGAGTCAAAATTGGAGGATGACAAGAGTACGTGTATACGCACCTCATCGACCATCGTTCCTGAGCAACAGCCTCGAAAATGGCATCCAACGCAACTGTCGCAGGGTGCTGGAAAGAGTCATCCATGGTCGCTTGTGAGCTGAAAAGTCCACTAGGGTAGCTGCCCATCCCCATCCCGGCCACCCTAGCATCTTATACCCATCCACGCCCCGCTCCATTACGCGGTGTTCGAGACGCTCCAGCGTCTTTTTCAGCCACAGACCGCATGTATCACGAGAGGATGATTCGATGAAACGTGTCCTGGCACAATGTGTAACCACGATCAAGCTTTCCACTTCCTCGAAGTCGCGGCAACGCTAGAAGCAGATCACATTTACCCAATGGCCGCTGGGGCCAGACGTGGTACCCCTTGCAAACGCGCCTGCATGTCGGAAAATAACGGCAGTCCACCCACTCAAAACGAGGGACTCGGGGATCGGAAATAGAGCTCCTCCCGTATGTCCGAAGGGACGGGCAAACGGACATGTTGCCCCGAAAAAAAGGTAGACAACGAAGCGCATTGTATGGGTGAATTATGATACACGGAACAACACATACTGCACACGTTCAATCTCGGCCTCGGCGTTCTTTCAGTTCTTTGCGTTCATGCGCGGGATAGCCCGCGGAATAGTGATGGTGGGCAGGGGTACGCCACTCTTCATACACGCCTGGACGAGCTGTATGCGGAGGACTTCCCATTCGCGCCGTTGAGCTAGGGAAGGAAATGACGCAATGCGCTCGAAATCAGTTCGAGCACTCTGAACAGCGACTGGACGCACATTCGCTCGGCCAGTACAGCATGAGATACTCCACGCGAGCCGCGAACGTCTTCGCCGTCTCGAGCGCCACGGTGAGCGTGGGGTCTGCCTCCCACAGCACCAGTCCCCTTAAACCAGATGTAAGTACCCTCTCGGTGGTGGACCGGCAAATAGGCTTGTCGAGGTCAAAACGCACTTTATCACGTGGGACATGAACCAGTAGATCAGCAGAGGTTTGCGGAAGTCCAGCATTGGAGGGTCAATCCCGAGCTGCATATCCTGCCAGAGCCGATTGCAAAAGTGTATGCGGTGTGTCACTGCTCGCCGTGAGGGAGATGAGCGACTACAAAGCATCACCGCGCAAGAATGGCAGGGGACTCACGCCATATTTCTGCCTTATCCCTGTAAAACAGCAGGCTCCCGTTTCTACAACACTCCCGCCGTTTCAGCCTCCTCTGACGATAAAGATAACATTCGACCTACGTCGTGATGCGCGGGATGTACCGCTGGAATTCGTGCGAGACACACATACGCGCGCTGAAGAGCATCTCGCGAGCCTGGAAGCCGAAGTTGCGCTCAAGCTCGCACGTGTGTTGCCCGAGCGCGTGTTCCAGCGCGTCGATCTCGAGCCACGTCTGCATCGCAAACTGGGCGCGTTCGCCGTCGGTCAAGCGCACGTCGCCGCGCCTGCACACGCAACTGTCCAATAGCAGCATCGAGCGCAGGTACAGCGACCACAGATTGTTCGCTTGCACCGGCGCGCCATGTAGCGCGAGGGCCTCTGCCGGGAATAGCAGAGCGAACTGTGAGGGAGAAGCGCGTGCAGCAACAGCAGGGCCATGGTCACGACCGCGTGAGCTACCGGGCATGCGAAAGCGAGAGAGAGGTTGGACGTACATTATCCGGGTCCTTGATCCACAACTGGTTCCTCTGGATGTCGCCGACGATGTCATTCGCGGAGTTATACGCGTTTAGGCTCGCGGTGATCATAACGCTCGCCCAGACGAGCCTGCGACATTCTTCCTTCTTGAACTCCCCATCAGGCAGGTTCTCCGGCCAAACCAGCGTTCCCGCCCAGGACGGGGCAATAGCATTCACACCGGGCCAGGTCTTTTCAAGCGTAAGAGAGCCACAAGCGCATCCGCCCGAGGGTGGCGATGTAGTCGTGGAATCAACAGTTATGTTGTTCGCAATCAACGGTTCTAGGGGGACGTGAGGGGCGGCTTGCGGTGGTGGGTTGGGCTGAAGTCCCAGGAGTAAGCCATCGAAAATGTCGATATTATTTGTCGCAGGCACGGGGGGCAAGTCGTCCAATGGGTTATACTGAGAGACCATAGAGGGCCGGTTCGCGGTGTAAGCACGATTGACGTCAGAATCAAGAGTCGTAAGGGAGAACAAGCGAATAAGAGAATCGAGGAGGAGCATCGCCGAGCGGCCCCTCTCAACAGACTTCTGCGGATGCGATTGGAGTTCAAAGTACGCCATGAGCTGCAAGTAACGTGTGAAGTCGTGAGCGATCTTGTACGTATGTTTTGCGGACTCACCCATGCCGCTTGAATAAGCTCTACGTCAACCCAGCCTGACGCCATGCTTGCTTGTAGAGAGCTGTGCGCGAGATCAACGAGTTTAAGGGCCTTGACCCGACCCGCGGCGCCCCTTTCTGCTTCTGAGCTCTGGGCGAACAAGCCAATGGCTAGCGCGCTCATGACAAAACTGGGCTGCATTGTTGCCCGACTTGCCGGATTCAAGAGTCTGTCGAAGAACCGGGGGAGGTGGATGAAGCTGACCCAGTACACAGACGAGTAGAACAAGACTCGGAGATCCGAGATGATGTGTACGACCATGTCCGATCGTTGCTCTGCGGACAGGGAGATGGCATCGGTCGTGCCGAGATCGGTCGAGTAGAAGGTGACGAGCGCGTCCCACCAGGTATCGCGGGTGAATTGGAGACTGGGGCGTGCCGGAATGACCTGTTCCTTCTCAAAGGCATATCGCCCGAGACTATATTCCGTTTCCGCGTTTGGACCATCGAGATCGACCAGGGGGAATGGGTCGTATTCATCCGACTCCTACACAAATGACAGAAATAAGGCTGAAATGCAGTGTCGCAAATAAATCAAAACAAACATACCCCGTCCCCATCAGAAGAAAGTCCCGGAAAGTTGTCATAAGTAGCGTGGAGTTGAGGGTCGGGCTGCCGCTGCACACAAGTGGATGCACAAGGCGGGCTAGGCGCTTCGGAACTTGAACTTTCCGAGCCGGTGTCGTCATCATCCGTTCCGCTAGACGTCTTCCTCCGTTTTGACTTATGGTGTGTCGAGGTACGGACCCTTGTCCCGGGGGCCTTGTCCTGACCGCGTCGTTTGGGCTGAGAATCGTAAGAGCACTCGCCAACTTCAGGGGGTCTTTTGCTACAGTTGAAACACACGGGCTTGGCGCCGTCGCAACGAGTTTTGCGAACACGACTGAAGAATATCAGGTCACCGACGTCAGCATGTATGCCGCAGAAGCGGCGGTAGAAAAGGTTATCGAAATGCGATCCTGCTTCACGCACCACTGATCACAAGCAACGTAGACGCGTGCACGTTGCTTTCCCCGTGCGGTGAGAGGTTGACTGGGGTCAAGGGCGATCTTAGGCCGAATGCGACGACGAGGGGGTTTGGCGATCGGCGCGGGAGTCGAAGAAGGCCCAGCTAGAGATGAGTCCGCGGCGGATGGTTGTGTTGGAGACGACTGCGAGTGGGAAGTGGCTGATGATGATGGAGAATCGACAGACCGCGTCGGAATGTATGGGTCATGCTGGTCTCCGCTAAGTGGGGAAGAGTATCCAAAGCTGGGACCCTGGGGAGATAGGAGACGCTCAGATGGCGGCGCAGCTGTGAGGAAACCATTGCAAGCGTCCTGAACCTCTAGGATGGAGTCCAACCAGGCAATAGATTCGTCGAACGTAGCCATGGATGACATAGAGGCGATAAGGAGAGGTCAGCTGAAACGCTGGAGCTGAGTCGGTGTCTGCAAAGGTCTGAAGTTGAGTGGGGTGGGGATGAATAGATGCGGTCTGGGCGGAGAGGGGGTCGGAAGGTTCTTGTATGATTTGTGGACAGTGAACAAGGTGGGATGACGGGTGGCAATGCGTTTGATGGGGCACTGTCGAGTCTCCAAAGTTGGGGTAGGCGACTGACTGCGCACGGGTGGCTGTGATGGCCGTCGATCAAAGTGTTTACGTATCCTCTGACTTATCCGCCAAAGTCGTCACGGAGACACGAGCCCGTAGTTCCTTTTCGACGTTATCGAACTTGCGTAATGCCTCCGACCAGAACTTCAGATGGCTTCAGAGCCCAGGCACATGCCCCCCTACAAGGTCTGTAGCATGAGTAAGTGCTAGGTAAGTACAGTAACTAGGAAGCTCCGGGGAGACCGCAGTGACTGAATGGATAGCTACTCACATACTCATGATGAATGTTACTCTCACACCGGCCGCCAGCTGGCCTCCGCCGCTCAGCAAGTTGACGAGATAGTCCAGATACTACATAGGCCAATCAGGACCCAATATTAATTTGACGCTGTGCGAATGCCTGCGGGCGAACTTTCCAAGGGCGATCTCAGCCGATAGTGTGTTGTCCTTTAAGTTGTCGAACTGAGGGAGGCTGTAGACGATGCTGAATGTTGATATCGCGGTGGTTCACCATGAAGAGAATCTGAAGGAAACTCAGTTTAACCCTCATTGCATCCAAACCAACGGAGTGTGAAGTTATAAGCGGAGCAAATCCTTTATAACTGTTTGCACCGCTTGCGAAGCACTAATATTAGAGCGGAGATTTACGTAACACTACTCCGATTGCATGTTATATCGTGTACTTGCACGCAGTCAATTCACTCCAGCACCTACTCTATGCAGCACTTGCTGCGCAGCCTACGCTCTTTCCGTGTAGCTCATCGATATTGAAATCCCTGATTGTTACTGTTACTTATGCAACTGCATATACAGCGCCATCTGCCTGCGTCGCGCTGAAAAGCTGTACACAATGTCTTCCAACAAAATATATCCTCCACTGCTGGCAATATGTGCAGAGAAATACAGATACACATACATTTTTCCCGCCACACAAAGGACGAAAGACCACTCAAATCAAACGCATGACCCCGGCACGCTGCTCGTCGTATTCTTGACATGCGCCGCAAGAACGTCGTTCGCGCAGAGCACACTCTTCACGAACGCCGCCGAGACGACGTCAGCCCCCTCCGGACTCGTGTGCGTATGGTCGTTCGGGTAGAATGCGTCCACAGCCGTAAGGCCGAGGGCCTCGAACCGGTCCGCGACATACTGCCCATGGTCGACGTAGCTCGCCCCGATCGCGTCCGCCGCCCTCTTCGCGTACCCGACGAACCGCGACGGCCCGTACACGAAGGTGCCCGACTCCCAGGGGTTGTTGGGCGTCTGGCTGCTCATGATCACATTCGCACCCTTGGCCTGCAGAGCTTTGCCCGCCTCGACCTCGTAGAAGACGAACGTGTAGACGGTCTCGCCCGTCGTAGGCGAGATGCACGTCTCCTCGCCGTCCCCGAAGCAGTCCGTGCGCCCGTTGTCCGTCGTGCTCAGCGACCCGCCGTCGTTGTGCCCGAACTCGATGACGACGAAGTCGCCCGGCTCGACGACGTCGATGATCGCCTGGAACCGGCCCTCGTTCGTGAAGGAGCGCGCGGAGCGTCCCCCGATCGCGTCGTTAATGACTTCGATGTCGAGCGAGTACCCGAGGTACTGACCCCAGCCTGTTATGAAATGCGAAAGAGGGGGATCAGTCAAACACGTCTGCGAGCCCCTGCGCTACGAGTCGAATATACCTTCAGTGCCGCTGCCAGCTCCACCGCCATTCCTCGCCATCGTAGAATCACCAGCGAGGTAGAGCTTCGGTGCATCCCGCTTCACATGCGTCCCCGCTGGTTCGGGAAGCGCAGTTATACTGGAGATGAGGGCGGGGAGGGGCGCAAGGAATGAGAATTTCATGGTCGACAGCAGGCGTGGCTGAAAATAAGGTGAAGGAAGAGGAGGGTCTTTCGAGAGTCCACGATGGGCACCTCACATTTCAATGCGGGGGTCACGAAGATTTATATCTTCTGTGAAAACCAGGTCGGGCCGCCGACTAAAGAGACGCATCCGGCCCGCTCTTAAATGCATGGCCTTCTGAGCTCTTCGGCCTCGCCCTCCTGATTCACGGTTTCTGCTGTAAAGAGGTCTAGAAAAGCGGAGGCCAGGTTAGGCGGTAAGTGCGGCAAGCAATCTCCTGACCTTCGCGGAGCGACGCGAACTTCTTCCGGTAATCTCCCGATACCAGGCTTGTACATATGTCATTCAAAAGCTGGAATACTGCGTCTTGGTAGCATCTGGCAAATAGGGTGTTAGTATCCAAGTGTCAGGACGAGGACAGGATGAGGAGGAAATTCTACGTAGCTGTCAGCTGAGGCCATCGCGGTTTTAAGAGGACGGCGCCTCAAAGCTTACAGCGCTTTGCATAATTCCGTGAACACGCCTGAACACGCCCAGAAATTTCCGC
>VJXU01001251.1:0-12707 GCA_008694245.1 Ganoderma sp. BRIUMSc
TCGCCTTTGCTTAGGATTGGAATGACCTCGTTGTTCGTGGTATCTGGACCGGGCCCGCATGGCAACTGTGTAGTCCTACTTCGTCCGCGGTTGTTCTCGCTTATGTGGATGGACGACTCGGCTCGTGTTAGTACATCACCATCTGTTTTCTGCATCCAGATTGTTTACTTTGTTCAGTGCCAACATATCGTTGCAAAGTTGTGTACAGCCGAACACGCTCAATATTTCGTAGTCAACTTACCAACGGTGGCTAGCAATCAGTACGGAACAGCCTAGCAGAGGAACAGACTCGGATGAAGATGACTCATAGGTCCTAACTTGAGGAGAAAGGTTTCGTACTGGCGCAATGTGAATCTAACTCGATGACCGTAATTCAGATGGACTGTTTGTAAGGTGCGCCTCTCTCACACTTCCGCTTCTCCTCTCGCGGCGATCCGAGCCAACTGAAGTCCATCGCCGTCAAGTATCTGGTACAAACGCAGAGTAAATCCTAAGTTTAATTTGGACATGAGGATGGCGGAGACAACCATGTTAGACGAATGACCCTCCGTTGGGTAGATCGGGCATAAACAAGGGTAAGCTGCCACAAGTACTGCGCTTTGGGTTCTCGTCGCTCAGGGCAGCGTTCGCCTCCCACGGGAGATAGATGTCACTCTCCAACTTGCGTCGACTTGCGAACCGGAGATCATTCCTGCGCCCCATTTACAAGTAGGTACATCATTTGTTCCACTGGTAGAAACACATTATGGCCTGATCCAACATCATCGTTTGTCTGGTCATAGGTATGAAGAACGGGAAATGTGCGGATCAATATTGCAATTACGACTAGAGAAATAACTGCGGTGCTGCAAGGAGAACGGTCTTCATCTGTGGTCTGTCCATATTGTGAGACATGATGACCATCCCATCTAGCCTACACGCCAGAAGCACCGTTCTCCTCTACGCTCTCGCAAGCATTCGCGGGTTTCTCGCCTCGGGCCTCGCCACTAGCGGCCTCCTCGGCGATGATAGCCCCGGAAGACGAGTGTTCGTCCGTCCTCTCCCCCTCCCCAGTGCCTGGCTGGTTCACAGCCACCTTGACACCTGAGGGCGAAGACTCCACTGCGTCGTCAAGAATGTCAACGTGCAGGATGTAGACCAGGGCACCCACAACGTCCAGTCCGAGCCGCACGGCGACCGACCTGGCCCCCGGCGCACCCACCCTGACTTGATAACGCTTCAGCTTCATTGGCACCTGAAAAGACTCGGTGACAGTTTGGCTCCACCCCATGGTGTGGCGGGCGCCTGCCACCCAGCGACCACCGCCGACGGTGTCGCGTGCAGCAGATGATGTAGACTCCGAGTCGGGGGCGTCCGCTTGCAAGTCACTACGCCCCGGGGATCCCGGCGACAACAGGGGGGAGGACATCTGGACCGCGCCGTTCAAGTAGGTGATGTACGCCCTGCCACGGCGGTAGTGACGGAACTTGTGCTGGATCTCGACGGCGACGGTGCGCTCGCGCTTGGAAAGCGTGAGGCGGTGCGTGTCCGCGTCCGGCCCGTGGAAGTCGAGCGTGTATCCTCGCTCGAGCAGCTCTGTGCAGTGCGGGTCTTCCGCAACAGCACCAGCGTGACCGGGGCGTGTGGCTCGTAGGGGAGGGCCGAGAGCACCGTGTCGCGCGAGGGATGGCGTATGTACACCGTCCGCAGCTGCGTGTCTGCACGACAGGCTGCGACGATAGCGGGGGACAGGGCGAAGAGGCTGAACACGGCTTCGTCGTACGTCATCGGGTCGGTGATGAATCCGGAATATATGAACTCGATGCCGGACTTGGGGCGCGGGATGTAGCAGACTTGACCTAGGAGATGTCCCGGTCGCTTGGGGTGTCCGCATCCGAGGATGGCTAGGTACCAACGAGTGCCTGCGTCAGTGTGTGGTAGGTACACGGTAAGCTTGTGGTGTGGGAATATCGCCGAGATCAAGTCGTCGGTGAGGGGCGTCATCTGGAACTGAGTGCGGATGCCATGTGCGGTGAATGTGTATACGATCTCGTGCTGATGAGAGTCTGGAAGCTTGGCGCGCTGGATGTCTCTGCATCCCCTGAAGCTGTAAAGAACCGGGGCAGAAATACACTGTCGGCCCAATGCGACGTCATTGAGCGTGACTGGGTCGTCGGCCGAGACGACAGAATCTCGAGGGCCCCGCTCCTCGAACTGGGGCTCGAGGTACACTCGTCCCCACGCGAAAAGGCTCTGATCTGGGATACGTTGCATGATCTGCTCCTGCAGCCGCCGGAATGCGCGCGGGCCCTCGCCGTACAGGGGTTGCATATTGATGTCGAAGATACCAAGCAGCGAGTATGCCTTGTCTTCCACCCTCGTTGTCTGGCGTTCGGCAGCCCACGAGAGACGCTGGGCAACGCTGAACGAATCGAGCGACTTCAAGTGCAACAGGGCGGCGTAGTGGATCGCTGTGATCCCTTCGACAAGGTCGGCAAGAGTGTGCTTCGAGCCGATGTGTGACCAGTCCTTGGAGAGAAACTCCACATAGGCTGGCGCGATGAGTTCCTGGAGCGTCCATCCGCGCTGAAACCACCGGCTCCGGCGAAAGGCGCTACCTCCGGCATGAGGGTCCTCCTCGAGAGGGACGTTGGCGAGATATGCGTAGCAGACCCTAGCGAGTGCGTACCATCTGTACATGGAGTTGATGGCCTCGGAAAGCTCGGAGCTACTCGACTTGTCGATGCAGCATGAATCGATCCAGATGTAGCGGTAGCCGTTCTCCCGCGCGACGCGGCATGCATCCCGGATCTTGGGAGACAGCTCGGGGTCATCCCAGATGCACTGAGGTGGCGGCTTGGATGGAGGTTCTGGATCCGTGACTGAAGGACAGATTGAGGTGGGAGCAGGGGCACCAAGGTCGGCGTCGACGAAGCCATATGCCTCGACGAACGCCGTGCACAAGGCTTCTACCGCGGACTGGGCGAGACGGCCAAGTGCTGTCAGAGGGAGTATCGTCACTGAAGGAGAGCTGTTTGGAAGCGGCGAGGGGGGTGATGAGGGGGATGGTCCACTGCGCTCGGGGTGGGATGAAGTGTGCAGCTCGGATCCGCTAGCGGGGTGCCAAGTCTGTGGTGTTTGTGACCCACGGCCATGGCCATAGCGTTGTTGGATCCTCTCCAACTCCTTGTATGTCTGCTCCCCTTGGTTCGTGTCCCAAGTGTGGGACAAGATGGCGTATACCGTCTTCCGACTTTCCGGGTCTTTGTCGACGAACTGACCGGTATCGGTGTCTAAAAGGCGCATGGGAACTGCGAGTTGGTCGAAAGCGCCAGCATGAAATTGAAATTTCCAATCAGATCAAACCATACTTAGCATATAATGGGTCAACGAAGTAGCAGGACGTACCGATGGATGGAGAGTGCTTGTATGTCCTGGGAGAAGGAATACAATGGAGAGTGGCATGGGCTAGTGGTGATGGCTGTACGGAAAGGGCTGCTTGTGGAGGGCCTCAAGCTTCACACGAAGGGTCATCGATGCCACGTTTTACGTTGCACGTCCAAGAGGGCGCGCAGACAAAGGCATGGATCCTGGGTTGATCACATAAGTACCAGTGCAAACACGGCCGCACAATACTTAATCGCGATTCGAAGTCTGATGTGGAGACGAAGACACGAGGCCTTTGAGGCTTGATTCTTAAATGCTCTTATCCACGTCTTAAATAGAAAACTCAAAACATTATTGATTGCAGGTGCAACGGCGACCGCCGAAGGGGTTCTTTCAGCGGTGATGCGGAGATCGAGAGTGGTGACATTCTAAGTAACTGGCCACAGCTGCATATACTCACCTGCACCATGAAGCCCGTCATGGACATGATCGTCACCGCAATTCCATGCCCCGTCTGTTAGTGTCGAACAAACGATGCGGAAGATGATGTAGAACACGTACGCCGAGGTGCTCCTAGGGATCGACACGCGATACGCACCTTGCCTTGTACCTGGCGCCTGCATGCCAGTGCAGCATGGCCGAATCCGCCTCCATCTTCACGGTCTAGTAAATTCTTCTACGTCCTGCATGCCGACCTACTCACCTATACACCTTCCCGGAGTCTCCCTGCCACTTCGCCATCCCCCCCTCCCCCGTGTCGTCGCCGCATTCGACTGGCTGAGTCGACCATCCGAGTGCTGTCTTGCTGTGGAAGAATACGCTCTGGATCGAAGGTTGGGAATCGCGTCGTTCCACCATAGGACCATGGTTGAGGCAGTGATGGGATAAGCGATGGGAAGGACAAGCTGGTCGCCGTGAGGCTACAAGTCGTTACTGTCAAGTGTGCGGGAGAGGCTGGGGAAGGCAGACAGCCGAGCGCCTCCGCTTCGGAGTCGGCCGCCACGGTGTCAGGGGTCCCGACTCCCGTTGTGCCATTGGCGCTGACCCTGCGACGATTCCTCGCGACTTCCTCTTTGCATTCTACAGTACTACATAGCTTCCTCCCAAATAGACTGACTGGCGAACCCAGCTGCTTCTCCGTCTACTGTAATGCGCATACCACCCTTTACGTGCTAGAAGAGTTTTTTCTATACAGATTTGAGCACCTTTCGACTCGGAGGTGCGTTGTGCCGAGCTTTTAAATTTGATCTCAGGTTGAGATTGTTGTATCTCATGTACTTAGAGCTAACCAGGAACTCAGTGCCGTAGCACATTAAATCCTGGAAATCACAAGCTAGAGATATGTTGACGTCTACCATGACGGTTACTGGGGTGCAGGCTGCGACTCAGGCTCGCCTTCCCCCTCCCGTTGCGTCGACTCAGGATCCTGATGGTCCAACGGTCAAATGTTATAGATCTACATCCGATGATATCGAGCAAAGCAGTGGAGCTCTAACGTTGAGACTAGCATTGCCGTTCTATTATGTCCAAGAAGGGGGTGTGGCACGGAGGACCAGGCAACTGAATAGATGTCCCACTCGCATCGCAAAGGCCGCTAGCCGTCGATACTTCCCTCGTCGTACTCAGGGATGTCGCCCGGGGATGGGTCTCTGAGAGCTACTAGACGTGAACGTATTATGCATACTATTGCTCATAATATACCGGAATCAATTTACAGTACTCGTGAGTGGTGAGGGAAAACCCCCCCTAGGAATTACTCACAATAGATGTAACTCTATGTATCTAACTGTTTAATAGTGGTAATAGGTGTAATCACGTTTAATTACTGCACAATACCATTGCTTAGCAAGTGCAACAAAGGTCTGATCGAGGCGAGAAGTATTTCCTAGTAATAGACTGCATTTATATTCAACACTAGAACAGTGTCATGTACATGTGCTCATCGCTAAAGGGATTTACCCAATAATCTTTACAAGTGTCAAGTACACTACTGCTAGTCCAGTCCCGAGATGTGACACTTCCAAATATAGGAAGCAAATGACAACTACGACGAATATTCCGCACCTCGATAACCTCTGCAAGCCGGTCTCCCTGAGGACTAAGACAACGTGATACCTTATACATCTTGTGAACATGGTCTGGTTGCGTAAATCCTGTGTACCATTCCACATATGCAAGATGCCCAGGAAGCATGATGCTTGGCATATGGTACTGACGGGCACTTGATGGAAGCCTGAAGATCAGCCGGACGCGGCCGACGCGGTAACCTACACGGAGTTAGTTTACTTACTGTGCCAAACTCCTCGTAGGCGACTTACACATACCTTGTATGCCTGTTGCGCCTCCCATCCCTTCGTTCACAAGCACTGTATCAAATCGTGCCGGAACCGGTCGTCCCAGACGGTCTTTCCGTTCCGGACGCGCATGCACGACATCGTGCATGGATTCCATGACACCAAGCTGCTGGGCGTCTTCTAGCATGAACTTGATGCGATGGAAGACAGGGATGCGGCTGAAATGGAAGACGAAATCAGAGGCCTCGCGTTCGATTTGATGGGGGAGAAGATAGGGACTGCGATATTTGACGATAAAACGGGCGAGGGCGTCACGAAAGAAGGCAGCTCCGTAGTCCTTGACAGCAGCTGGAAATGTGAGCGCCTTCACGGTTGGCCATTTGGCAAGCTTCATTCGAGTGAGGGAAGGACCGGCAACTGGGACAGCAGGATTGGAAGCGAGGGCGTAGGGACGAGGGAGCGGGACAGGAGCGGGGATGCGATCGCGGACAGACGGAGACGACGTGGTGCTTGATGGGGAATCTTGACTTCTCGACCCCCCCGTGATAAACCGGCTCAGGCGCCATTGGACATAGGCCTCGTGACGTAGGACCTTCTCGCGACGCTCCAGCCACACGGTCATTTGGGGGTATTCGTCTTTCCGATTGGATGCCCGATAAGCCTCCTTCGTAAAGTCGATGTGGAGTCGCTCCGTATGCTGTGTGTCGTAGTTGTCTGTGGTTCCGAACAGCTTGATTGAAGAAATGTAGTGATCGAGGGAGTGGAGTTTTGGAATGTGAAAATGGTCGCAGATATCGAGATCGACAAAAATGGCCTTGTTTGCGTGGAACGTCTCGAGCGCCGTGCGAAGCTGGAGCAGAGTCTCAGAAGTGTGGGCCGGGAACTGCGCAATGTACAGAAAATCAAGGATCGCGCGCACAGCACGAACAAGGCGAACTGGGGAGAAACCACCGCGGAGGGGAAGACCGGCAACAAGCCCGAGCAGAAAGTGGCAGATGTGGGCGTGTTCCTTCCCAGTAACGCGTTGAAGGGAAGTAATCCCCTTCAGAAAGAGCCGGAGCTGGTGATTGGGAGGAAGCCGGCGACACCGCGCATCCAGCTCCTCCGCGCCGAAGGCAGCCTTCAACCAGCTCAGAACATGCTTGATCACGCCTTGATGGAGCTGATGGAGGATGTCGGGGGTGATGGATCGAAAGATGTTGACGAATGGGAGGCCTTGCCAGAATGGGCGGGGAACAGGCTTGATTCCAGCCGCTTGACAGGCCCGTGTGAATGCGGCAGGGGTGTTACTCGCCTCAGTTAGAGCAGCCAACACTGACGGAAGATCACGGAGTGTGCGATCGGGCTGCGTGTCGTCACCAAGCTCGTCCGGAGAAATGTCGCACTTCGGGCAGGTGCCAGTCTTGCAGCACGTAACCAGCAGTTGCTCAGGATAGTCGCCTATGTACATCGCGAAGATGGGATGGCCGCAACGGATAACGCCGTCACCGCTCGTAACTTTGATGCCGTATACCCCAGCCTTTGCAAGCGGCTTCAGGATGGTGGAAAGACATGTGTGGAAGAGATTCGTGGAGACGCGTCGACGTGCAGCCTTGTTGGTGATGTGGTCGAGCTTCGATGTAGGCAAGTACGCGAGTAAGATTTGCCCGCGGCGAGAGGGCTTCCGTCGAACGTTCTTCGGAAGATTGCCAATCGTCATGTAGACGGGATACGCCATCTTGCTTCCGAAGAGGGTGAGTTGAGTCTTGTCCGAGGAGATAATGATGGGAATAATTGTCGCGCCAGGTTTACGCTTCTCGAGCTCAACCTTCTCCAGAATGATTAGCAGGCGGATGTGAGTGGGATCAAGTGGACGATACGCACCTGCGTATCCCACCACCATCGCCCCGTGTGCATATCGAAATACACACGTACGGTGCGGTCTGGGTCGGCGTAGTGGCGTTCAGGTGAAAAGACCAAGATTCCTGCGAACTCGGGATCGCCGTACAAGGCGCGGATGCATTGTATGATATCGCGATAGAAAACTTCGAAGACTTCACCAGCCACCTTGATTTCACGTCGGATGAAGCGAGGGCGTCCCGACGAGAGGCCGTCATCGACGATGATGTTCAGCTCGCGCGTATTCGTAAATGACAATCCGAGGAGGCTCGCGAGCTATTCAGACGTCAGAGGACACTTCAAGAGAGTTGTAAGTCAAAACTCACGTCCTTGATTTTCAGGAGCTCCGTCACAGCTGTGGACGTTGGACCACGTAGTTTCGCCCACCGCGCGATCTCCCAGTCTATCCGTGATTGGAAAGGGAAATAGATCGTCTCGTCGTTTGCACTCTGCTTCTCGTAGTCTGATAACTCCCGGTGTTGGTGAGCCGGGGCACCTGCGTACCGGCCAGGGAACCGTTCAACATGGGTCTTGCTACGAAGTTGCTTCTGTGCGCGTAGTTGAGATGCTCGCATGTCGGGAGCGTCGGGGCCATCAGCATCCACAGAGTCAGAGCGGTCACCTCCCGGGTCCACGTTGGAGGACAAGTCGTCCAGATCCGGCTCCCAGCCATCCTCCTCCTGATAACGATCTGCATCAGCCTCCTCATCCTCCTGAAGTTCTTGCCGCTCATCTTCTTCGCCCTCCTCATCCTGCGCTCCCGCATCCTCCTCGTATCCATCGTACTCATCGTAGTCATCGAATTCGGCTGCCTCGTACTCACCGAAAAAGTCTCCTCCAAAGTGCTCAGGGTCGTCGAGCTTGGGCCCAGGCGAGCCAAGTGAAGAAACGGGCGATTGAGTCTGGGAGGGAGAGGGGGAGGGAGAGGGAGTGGTCTTTGGGGAGGGACTGTCCCAGCGGAAGCGTGGATCGCTTTCACGTACTTGAACGCAGTTCGGTTTTTGGGTCTGACGAAGGTGGTGGAAGTACCCTTGAGTGCTGAAGGCTTTGTTGCAGCCAGAACAGAGCTGTTCTCGTTTTCGGGCCTTCTTTGAGGATCGGCGTTTGGATTTGGAGGTCATGAGGGTGGAATTTCGTAGATGATGGTAGATACAGACGAAGGTATGTACGATGCAAGCGCGCATGCGCGCGCGGCGGGTGCGCCGCGGGAGGATGAATCGATGAAGGCCTGTGTCACGGGCTTCGGCTCACGGAGTCCTAATTGCATCTGGTCAGTCCACCTCCACAAACATCGCCAGGTCACGGCACACGACACCTCTCACCCATCCTCCTCTCTCAACATCTTAACTTACCTGTGTTTTCGAACGCAACTTATAGCACACGCTTGACCCCCTCGCCACACTCCCATGCTCCGGCGCGGCAACGTCATCATTTCGGATGAAGAACTTCCCCCGCCTAGCCAACGCGAGCACAGACGTAAGTCCCCCACCCTTCGACGGCTACTTCTAGCCTCGACGCAGTGGGTTTTACTGCTTTCTGACTCAACGTTGACACACTGTCCTGTCAGCGGTACGCCGGTCGGCACAAAGTGCACCTGGCGGTGCGTCGTCAGTAACGAAAGGTACTCGAACATAACTGACTTACATGACAGTCTGGCGCCAAGTGTATGGCATCAAGCCTCCGAGGGACAAGAAGAAGGAACTAGAAGTGGCTCGTAAACAGAAAGACAAGCCCAAACGTAACTGTTTACTTACTTCTTGGTCATGCAGCTGTCTCATCCTCATCCCAGCGCAACCCAAGGACTCTGCCGGTTCCCCCGCGGCAAAACCGCTCAGCGTGGCGTCCCAATACCCTCCCCCTGCCATATCCACCAACACCTCCGATGACGAGCCTCCCAGATCGTGTGGGCCAGAGAAACCAGTTGCCAAGAAGATACGAGAGTCCAGAACACCGTTTCACCCCAACTCGGAGGGACGCGAGGAGGATGGCGACGTTCCAATGGTGTCCGGTAAACCGCGAGGGACCGCCAGCAGGAAGAATCGAGAGGAAAGCGACAGCAAAACCGGGTCCGACGGTGTTAAGGGCGATGAAGACGAAGAGCAGTCGCAATCGAGCAACGAGTTGGAGGAGCTGGCAAAGAAGGACCCGGGCGCCTTGGACGCCTTGTTCGACAATGAGGTGAGCCGCGAGCGCGCGCCTGCCTCTTTTCTTCCCATCACCCATGTCTCATCGGCGCCGGTGCGATCTCCTTGTTGTCCTCCCTTGCCTCCTCCGCATTCAGCGACCATCTTGGCAAGATGGCGATGAAGACCTGTTTCACGATCAAGAATATGACCACGACGACCGCTCTCAGACCGGACTCTCACCCAACACCACTCTCGACCGCTCGCTCATTCGCCCTCGCCCTTCGCGCGACTCTCCGGACCACCTCTCATCGCAATCTCTGTCGCATACCCGTGCTGGCACTCAAAAGCGCTTCCGTGAACATTCCCCTGGTGGAACAGGCTATTCATCCCCGGTATGTCGCACTTGTGGTTCTGGGCGTTTATGCTGACATCCTTTCTTACAGAGCCCTCCGATGAAGAAGGGAAAGCAGCAAGCTCGCGACTACGATTTCGATTCTAGCAGCGACAATCGGGGACTCACGTTCAAGAGCGGTGAGCACACCCATGCGAAGGGCAAGTCTCACGCTTGCGAGGAAGAGGACGACGACGATACCGAGCGACGCGTCCTTGAAGAGGACCGCCACAAGCAGAAACGTCGCGCTCACAAGGAGCGGGAAGAGCGCGAGCGCAAACGTCTTGTCCGCGAGGAGGGGAAGGGCTGGGACAGCAAGCATCGCGCTCACGAGGAAGAGATAGAGAAGGAGCGTATGCGTCGCGCTCGCGAGCAGGAGAGGGAACAAGACCGCAAGCGTCGTGCTCTCGAGGAGAAAGCAAAGGAACGCACGCGCAGGGCTCGCGAGGAGGAGAAGGAGAAGGAGCGCATTCGTCGGGCTCGCGAGGAGGAGAAGGAGAAGGAACGTAAGCGTCGGGCTCGCGAAGAGAATGGACGTGACCGCAAAGCACACGAGCATGGCAAGCGTCAGCGGCCTGCTATCGAGCTATCGTCGTCGGAATCGGAGCAGGAGCAGGACCGGGTGCTGGCGAAGGGGCGAGATGCGAAGAAACAGGGACGGGGATCCACGAAAAGGGTGGGTGGGACGAGCTCGACAGGTGGTAAGAAGGACAGTTGGTCGACTGGACAACAAGGTACGTGGGCACATTCTCTTCTCTTCGTGTACAGTTGATGGCATGCCTCTCCGTCTTGCCAGGCTCCAAGACATCGTCAAGCAGCGCACCTCCAGGTAGACCAAAACGAGTGAATGAGGCATGTACTTTGTTTGCGAATACATTTATCCCCACAAACACTGATCATCTCAACAGAATCCTGAGTGGGTAGATGACGACGATGACCGTCACCAGGATGAAACCGAGAACAAACAGACGTCGTCGCGCTCTCGGCCGAAGCGCCGTCGCCGTCAACATGATGTACGTGGACCTGCTTCTCGCTGACTTCTTACTGACCTCTGTTTTAAAGGATGATTCGGACCTTGCCTCTGAGAATGGTGGCGACGACGGCGACTCGCGCATGGACATTGTCTGGCATGGTAGCGGTCGCCCGAATCTCGGTGAACTGCCCCCCCGTGTCTACCACATCGCAGTCCGCGCTATTCGCGAATGCGAACTCAACGCCTGCCTTCTTAACGCCTTCCCTGACGAGGACCCCAGCTTCACCCGGCCTGTGCTTGTCAAGCACGCGAAGGAGTTAGGTTTTAAGGATATCCTGACGAAGCTGAAAAGCAACAAGGAAACTGACGAGATTTACCACAAGAAGCTTGGACTTATTGTACGTCTGACTCCGTAGTTTTGATTCTTACTCCATTGTTTGACATTTCCTCAGCCTGCTCATCGCGTTTTCATTCTCCGAGGCAAGGTTAAGAAGCTGTGTCAGCGTCCAGTCAAGACGGCGTATAGCCTAGCAGTTGGAGATGCGACAAAGGTGAAATGGTTGCTTGATGGAATTGCATATATCTATCCGCACGATTACGAGGTGCGCTAGCTGCTGCATCATTTTTCTGTCAGACTCTAATAAACAATGGCATCTCAGGCGAAGTCTGTTGTGGGTGAAAAGGCGTTCAAACTGCCTATCTTCGAAGATATGCTGGCAGACGCCTTTTTCAGCCGGAGGACCAGTTTCGGATTCCGTATCGCTGACCACTTCACGTCCTCCCTTCCCGAGAGTCCAGATGAGAAGGAGATTCCGGCGGCAATGCTGGTGCTTGTGTCGACCGCGGTACGCTCTATGCTTGATCGTGCATGTCTCCTCTGATCTGTCTTGTAGATATATGCTTCTATTGATGACTACAAGAGCCCCCGCTACGAGGCGGGCAAGTTTGAAGTCAATCAATACCTTGATGCTTACCAGCAGAACATTGGTGTGCTCGACGACATCAAGGCTGGTAATGCAGAGGCGTATCACGCTCTGATGCATGGCTTGTTCGTGTGTGTCACGTACGTTTCCTTTCCTATGTTTTTTGATCTTGATGTCTCACATCTCCACATCTCCACATCAGCGGTGGGGGTAGTACTCGTGCAGGGCCTAAGAAGACATACTTGAATGTCGCTGGGATGGCTCGGCGTTAGGTTGATCTCTTGATGATCTTGTGTTATGTCTGCTTCCTTATACCCTCATCATTTGTCCATACCCACTTGCAACGCTATTCCTACTGTAGACATCTCTAGATTGCTTTATCTTGGTTTTTTTGACAGGCCTGCTAATCAATGCTTTACCTATGGTTCATCCATTAATACCTCTTACATTAAAGCAATGCTATTCATGATGACTACTATCTCTGGTGCGCCCTGGACGGAGTGATTGGTAAACATTATAGCTTTGCACAAGTGAATGGAATCATTGCTAAACTGTATGTTTGTGATGCAACTTTCCTGGTAATTCCTTGTCATTACTCACAAGTAATGCTATTAAACAAGTGAACCTGTACAATTCAGAGGAAATTACAGCAGTTACAAGATACATAGAATTACAAGTTATGTACTGTGCCTAACAAGTAATAGATGAGAATTCCAGGCAATTGACAGTAATTCCTAGGGGGGGTTTTCCCTGATG
>VJXU01001253.1:0-10289 GCA_008694245.1 Ganoderma sp. BRIUMSc
TACACGCCGCCGTTGCGCCGCGCCAGCCACACGACCGACCAGTCGCTGAGCGGTCCTGCGGTGGCGATCGCGAGGACGACCCCGACGATGCTCCCGATGTTCGTGAGGCCCTGTCGGGTGCACGGGCACGCGTGAGGTAGTTGGTTTTTTTGAGGGATGAGCAACGAGCGAGGGCAGCGGGGGGAGTAGTGGGAAGGAGGGAAGGACGCACGATTTCGCCGGCGTCGAAGCCGTACGTGACCGAGAATATCGTGGAGGAGCACGCTGCGACAAAACCTACAGCGCGCAGGTGTTAGGGTAAGTGATCGAGACGATCCCTCAATATGTTGATATCCATACCCAGCAAAACCGTCGGGATGGAGACGCTCACGAACGCGAACCACGCCTGCAACGTCGCCCGGACGGAGTCAGCAGCCGGGATGATGCACATCCAGCCCTGAGCTGGTGCATGGACATTTGCACACGCACCACCGGCGACAGGACGAACGGAAACATCCCGAAGAAAATTCGCCACACGCTTTGATCGCTGAACGTGCCGTTGTAGATCTTGAAGTAAGAGCGGGCGGTCGGGGAATGCTCTGGTGGCGAAGGGCTCGGGCCGACCTCGTCGGACGTCGATGTCTCCGTCCCCGTCCCCGTCTTCTCGCTCGTCTCACTGCTGTCCCTCGCATGGTTGCTGACTGGCTGCTTTTTGGGCGGCGCTTCGCGGCGATACGTCGTCTAGGTACGATCGTTGTTAAGGTTACCGCGGAGACGAGAGACAAGGGACGAGGACACCCGACTCACCTCGGGCACGAAGACGAAGACGGCGACAAAACATATCCCGCTCGCGATGCTGGCGAACCAGAAGCCCGACCGCCAGGACAGCAGCTGGATGACGTACCCATTGATGAGCACGCCCCTGTGCGAACCTCGTCAGTTCCACATAACCAGATAGCTTCACCGCACACGAGAAACCTCACAATATTTCTCCGATGGTTTGGCACATGAGCCAGATACATGAACGCGAGCCGCGCTCATGAACACTTTGGAAACACACGACGTGAGCTCACAGATCGACCAGGCCCGGCCCGAGCCTGAGGGCGACAGACGCACAAGTATAGGTACTCGATGGTGTTCGCAACCAAGCTGAGTAACCGAATGTGTTCAGGATGCGTCCATGGTATGGTGGGACGGGGAGTACACACCATCGAGCCGCCGCTGCTCCGAACCCTTGAAACACGCGAGACGCACGGATGGAGGTCAGGTTGGGGCTTACCGCCACCCAGATACAGGACAAAAACATCTGTGTCGTGGCTGTGAGTCTTTGCCAGCGTCGCGGATGACACTCGCAGGAGCATATATGCATATCCACGCACCAGGAATGACGACGCGAGGTACACGATCCGATGGCCGTACTTGACGCTAACGGGGATTTGTAGGAGCCTACAACAAATCTCCTTAGAGGGGATGTACGGGCCAGATGAAGGGGGAGAGAGAGCAGCGCACATGAAAATAGAGACTCCGAGGTAACTGGCGCTGAAGGAAGACGCGACCGCGTCCACTGTGGTGTTGAACTGCTTCGCCAGGAGGAAGTACCCGGGGTTGGCGAGGAAGAGCAGGGTATCCGCAAGCCCTGTCATGTACACTCTGTCCGGAATGACAGAGGGCAGGGCTGGTGAGTGGACATGAGAGGGAAAGGCGGTCGGAAGCACTGAGCTCACAGAGTCCAGAAGCACGTCTCCTTCCTCCATCTGGGCCAGTTCAAGCTGCCACAGACTCCGTTGAATGCGAGGCATAAAGCAGCGAAGTGCGGGGCGTAAAACATAACGTACGGATCGCGAGGGTCGTCGGAAGGCTGGGGGATAAGCACGACGTGGGAGTACTTGCCGGTCCCGCGTTTGAGCGCGCTTGCATCGCCCGTGATAAGCTGGGCATCCTTCGTCGCCAGGAGCCCAGTGCCAGGCACTGAGTCCAGCTTGTGGTCCTCTAGACAGAATTGTCGGCTCGTCCTTGTGCGCAAGAGAGATGTGTGGTGTGGTTTGATCCTTACCGAGTATACCAAAAGGCATGTCGCCCAGCACGATCGTGGTAGGGAAGGGAAGGGAGGACGGTGGTGGAAGAGTGCACGGTGGCACCACTGCTCTCCTGCTATCGCAGTATATAACATCGAGTGAGATACCGGCGGATAGCTGCGTTGTGGCGTCGTCGGGGTTGCGCGTAGCCACGGGCCGGGCAGACTACCGGCCGTCTGCAGGCCTCGAACGTGCACGATGCGGTGGATCGCGAGCCCGTGGTTCCCCTAAGGTCGCGAACTCAGCTCGGACCTTGACCTGCCTCATCAATATGAGATGGAATCCGCAAGCTGAAACCCCTTCGTGATGAGACCTGATATAGAAATGTGCAGGCCAATCGTCCAACAATGCAGCATCCGTGCGTACCGAGGACCGATGTTCCGCTAGGATCCTCCAGGACTGGGGCCCCATAACGGGCGAGGTTGGTGTATGCGCTGTGCTCGTGCTGGAACGACTCGCTGCGCTCAATACGACTCCTTCCGGGCCAAGATGGGCACGATCCGCAAATTCAGCGTGTGGAAGGCAAACGACTTGATGAGGTGGTCACACGTAGTTTAAGCTCGGTGTGGCAAATCATCTAGAACGCCTTCGTGAGCGATGCTTTCGGGATCACAGTGGTCAGGTGTATCTTTTGAGCACATACCTGGTCGGCCGTAGTCAGCTTTATCTCGCTGACCTCGACTTCTGGCAGTCCGAATACTGATGCGAACTTACCACAATGGTGTCACAGTGTACACTTCATTCCCCAAGCTATCACTTCTCCATCAGCACGTAATTTTATTCCACCATATCATTGACATTTGACTTACAGAATTCGCTAATCCTTGGGTTAGCTTCAACCTCATCGTGGCTGGAGGCAGAGAGAGAATCTCCGACTCGACGCACTACCAGCGTGGGGCGTGAGAATATGTTTAAAAGCCCGCAACATGGGCGCCTATGTACTGTCGTCCAAGATCTACAGGGTTACTCGGTTGTAACTCGTTGGCCAATGACTACAGTTGCTGCCTTTTCTACTACACAGCTACGCTGGGCAAAAAGATATTTATATTAACCTCTTATTCTCTATCTCGCCCGTGCTTCGTTGGAATCGCCATCACCGCAACTACACACTAGCCGCTTCCAACACTGCCCCTCGCCCGACATCGATACTATCGTGGGCTGCGGCTTTGGCTCAGACCGACTTCGGAGCCTACGATTATAATATGCCACTGCACAATCTCCATAGATACTTCTATTTCAATGATTGAATGTGCGCGTCTAGTGAGTGAATCGCTTTTGGAACCGTATCGTCTTTCATGAGCCCGCGCAGTGTATGACTCCCTGTAGTGCGCATACAGCGTGCCTCGCAGTGACGAGTCCCACTGGTCCCCGCACTTCAAACTCCCTGTAAGGGTACCGGAGCTCTTCCGGCAAAGTGGCCCTCCAACACGTTGACCAGGAATGATACCGTTGCCTAGAGGCTGCGCTTCCTCCATCTATTGGAAAAAGCACCACTGGGGCTCGCAAAATAAGCATCGTTGTTGCTAAGTCTACTTCCATCCTCAGCACCGATCCTAGTGGAGTTGGAATAGTTCATCTCAACTTGGCGGGGTTCGTTACTGGCTGAAAACAGAGGTGTCTGAGCGCGCAACGGAGGTAAGCACTGTCATAGACCCACGCGTCATGGTCGTCGTTAGCAATCTGATTCAAAACCCATTTTTCCTTCCCTGTGCAGCAAACCTTGCACATACGAAACGTCTATGTGGCACCTCTCGCACCTTCCAACCGCTCCGGGACGCAAACTTACAATTGAACGTTGGAACGCACTTGGAACGACGGAGGCGTCCAGTGTCGTTGCCACGTGCGCTCTGCTCAAGCTCTGCCAGTGGGCAGCGTTTCCGCATCCCGATCACCAGCAGCCAGCAAACTGCCCTCCGCCACAAACAGAACGGCCAACTATGGACTGACCAGTTACCGCCTCCATCGACGCTTCGGGCTTCCTCCGCCCGCCCATTTCACAAGCTTTTGCATACAGCTCGCCGTCCTGAGCCGCACTTGGCATGGAAGTCCGTCCCGTCGACATCTTCGCCTCCGGCATCGGATGTGAATGTAACCGGGGTGTGTTTCCTTTACTCGTGTATCGTGATGCCTGACGTACACGGAGCCCACCACACACTTCGCTCTGCGATGTCCGCAGTGCGCCTGGGATCCATTTGCACAGCTCTCAGCTGTGCGGTGCACCAGTGTAGTCACGCGTCGGTTATATCGTCGTAGGTGTCAGAATACCGGTATATAACCCTTACACGGGCCCACACGCAAAACGACAAGACCGACGATGAAGTTCTCTCCCTTCCTTCCGGCATCTCTTCTGCTCTTGGCTTTACGATCTGTTCGCGCATTCGTCGTCGACCAAAGGGATTCCGACGCGGTGAGTGCTTGGAGACACTCTCTGTCTGTTGTCCGCAGATCTGACTCTCAACAAATTAGGACGGTGCCCATACACCTGCGATCCAATGGGGCCCTTGCGACCCATATCATGCCCGAACATGAACCTCTCGGAGCCTGCTGTGCCACTGGGAGGCTATGGGTTGCACGTTGAAGGTGCTACTCTACTTCCCATACTGGTAGCACCCCATCCCTCATAATCACGTATCGGTGCATCTGTGCATCTGTGCACCCACTCCTTCCAAATTTCCACCGACGCTCCTTCGAAAACGTAGTCTTCATCATTAGTATTATGTTCGCTGGGGTGGCAAGTCATCAGCCAATCTCTGAGCGGCGTGCCTTGTGCGAGGACTCGGCGGCGTGGTGGCACGATGGTTAGCTGCGGGTTCAAGTTTTCACGCTCCATTCAGTTGTCCCCGAAGCCGCAGCTAGTGGAGGGCTTGGTGAATGAAATATAGCGCACTGCGTGCGTGTGCGCAGACAATCCGAATAGGGTTCGGACATGGACTACCAAGGGGAAATAGCCGATTTCAAGTCGGGGGAATAGCCGGGATGAGGCGGCACGGTCGGGATGGCGGTTTGCCGTTTGTTCAAGTTTACTTATTCACGGAATCGTCATCGTAGAGGTAAGTACTGTTGGCGCCGTATGTTCCGCATACAGTTACTGATCCAATGTCCTCTACACAGTTTATAGTAGAGCGCGACAGCCCTGGGCTGCGTTTGCGAAGGAGCGGCCTTCGAGGCCTACTGATCCGAGTCGACTCGCCATTTGAGTAGGCCACCCTTCCCCCAACTGTCCTCTCTCTGCTGCTACATCGAACATATTTAGCCACGCCTCTTCACCACCACATCCCCAATGCCGCTGTGCTGGACGTCCCACGCCGCCCATTCTGCAAGAGACGGTCCTGCGCCCGGAAGGATATGTGGTCCCCTTTAGTACCTGCAGCCGCGCCGCGCAGATGAGCAGTGAGCGCACCACCACCATCGCAGTCAAGACAGACCTTCTACGTCTGAGCAAAAACGATCACCGTCAACGATCCCAAGATTTACGCGCCGCGACCCGGCCGTCACAGAGTGCCCGCGCGCCGCTTCAGCCCCTCCCGCACGATGATGGCCGTGACGAGGCTCACGCCCTGCTTCGTCAGGTGCTCCAGGAGCAGCCCCAGGCTCTCGTCCGAGAGCCGCCCCATCAGGCTCATCTGCCTGTCGTCCTCGAACCCGAATGAGCGCAGCTTCGGCGCGAGGTCCACGGATAGCCCGAGCTGCTCGAGGAACCGCTCCACGTCGTCTCCGCCTCCGCCATTCTGCCCAAGGGCCTCCTCGCGTCCGTGTCGATACGGTCCACGTCCATGCCCAAGTCCATCGGAGGCCCCTCCCGCGGGGTCGCGACCGGCTGTGTGCCGGGGAGCCTGAGGAGGGTCTCGACGCGATGTGCCTGTGCCAGCGGCAGCCGCTTTCCGAGCTTCGTTAACGTTGTTAGACGACCTCGCGGCCGCGGCGCCTGCACCGGCAGCACTTGGAATCGGGGTTGGCATTGGATCGAAGTTGCCCACAGCGGCTTGGTGGCTCCTGCCGCTGAGGTGTTTGTTGAAGTAGCTCAGGCTTTCCCCCGGGCCGATGGAGCATGTCTGGAGAACCACAGAGATCCGAATCGAGTCAGCCTCCACGCGGTCTGTGGCTGTGAGATAGATATGGGGGACTCGGAAGACGGCGCACCTTGTGGCATGTGTTGCACTTGACCTGCCAGATGTCTCCCTCGATCGAGTAATAATAGTTGAGTTCGATGCTTGCGCGGGGGTACTGCTTCCGGCTCTTCGCGAGCTGCACCTCGAGCCAGTTTGGGGCCTGCATGCAGTCCGAGTCGCTTAGACATAGTAGTTCGGAGCGAGCGAGGTAAAGACGAGTAGTAGTAGTAGTCAGGCGGCGTACATTTGGCCGTATTCTCTCCACCGAGCCCATCTCCGCTTCCGGGGACGCTTGAGATCGCGGCCTTGTCGTCAGTTGTAATATTTTAGCTAGATCAACGGGACAGGCCTTACCTGAACTTTCGTCCGGAGGTTCTTCATCCTGCTCACTCTCCGAGTCGTTCGATGCAGCAAGCGGCAATTTCGGTGGAGGGTCTTCGCGCTTCACTTTCCTCTCTGGTTCTGGCTTGGGGATTTCCATGATATCATCCCCGTCCTCTTCAGAGTCTGACGATATGCAGATGTACTCTGGCTCCTTCCTGTCCCTTCCCACTAAATAAGAGAGGTATCCGAGACCTCAGGCTTCTGCCGGCGACCCATATGCACCCACAGAGATCTAGAGATCACGCACATCGTGCCTTCTTCCCGCGCAGCCAGCCAGACTGGCGTGGCACCAAATCCTCGTCCTCGTCGACATCGTAAATCTCCGTCGCCTTGCGTTTGCCGCGAACGATGCTCGACGGTGTGGGGTACGGAGGGCCTTCTTCTGAATCCTCAGGATCGTCGTCGTCTTCCTCATCGACATCATCGATATCCTGATCCCCGCGCGGATCGTAATCCTCGTCATTCGGGTCGTCGATGGGCGGCAGCGGTACTACTGGTATTATTTTCACATCTTCTTCATCTACGTCCAAAAGATAGGTCACTCCGAGTGCTGGGGTGGGTCTGAAGGTCGACGGCCCTGCTGGTGTATCGATCTCCATGATCTTGAGCGCAGAGGACTTGTTCCGACGAATCTGGCTGGTGGTTCCTCCTGTCATCTTACTCAGATGGGCGCGGGGAGATCTGACTGAGCTTACTTACCTCCGGCGGCTTGTACAGGTTCCGAGTATATTCAAAGAGGTTTTGGCCACGATATGGATAGTATCTGGAAGCCAGATCCTCCCAGATGTAGCCCATTGGGGGCTGTAGACAGCCTCGTGGCCTCCGCACCCTGATAGAGCAAGATCAAGTGCTAGCCCGATCTAGATGGTTCAAAGTCTCATATGCTACTCAAATACTACTTATATATGACGAGGCATGCGGTGGAACGTTGGACTGCAAGCTGTCACCTGTGGTATACCACGGCGGTCAAAAATCACAGAAGTCGCACCTACAGCTCTTCGAAACTTTTCTCTAAGGAATCGGGCTGGATTCCAGACAATACACGAGAGAATTGGAACTTGTACTCATCTCCTAGTCACTTTAGGCTTGTGGGGCACAGAAAGACGGGAAGAACGTAAGGGAGTCTGGGGACATATGGTTGTGGCCAATCAGGCTTGATTAAATCAATCTTGTTGACTGTCATTAGAGGAAATTAGCGCTGACTAGCTTGGGAGTTAACGACACTAACAAGTATTAACAAGTGTTTCTTATTCTGCATCAGCGACCTCTTTAGTGGGGTTTATTGACCTGTATCCTGCTCGTAACCACCACCATCCTCTGCATTTCCTCGGCTTCAGCTATATTCCTCCTCCTTCTCCTCCTTCTCCTCTTGCTGTTGCTGCCTGGATTCGCAGCTTTGGACGGTAGCACTGACAAGGCACCGATAATGAACCCGTTCGCCCCCCCTCTCGGGACGCAGTCCCTTCGAACCCGCAAGCCCTCAGAATCGCGGACAAAGGCACAGCAGTCCCGGCAGAACACGATCCGCAAGCCAAACCCCGCCGCTCGCGATGCGGAGCGGCGCGCAACCCGCGTCGGCGAGAAGATGAAGAAGCGCATGTCAATGCGATATGCGGACATCTCGCTCCCGACGGACCTGGCGGGCATCCCGGACGTGCCGTCGCTGCCAGCGGGTCTGCGTGCGGGCCCGCACAACGAGGGCGGTGCATTGGTGGACGAGCCTGGGTCGTATCTGGAGGAGACGAAGGAGGATCTCAAGGAGGAGGAGCTGAAGCTGTTGGACAAGGATGATTTTGACCCCGATGCTTGTGCGTTTCCCTTTCGTTCGTTGTGACAGTGTTGGTGTGAGAGGCTGGGATTGAATACGGTCGTTGGGGCTTGCCAGACATCAAGGTGAAGCTGGCGAACTCGACCGAGTCGGAGCTGAGGACGCTGCAGTCTGGGCTCCAAGCGCAGAAAGACGACGTTGCAGTGGACTTGCAACGGAATGTCTTCAAGAAGTGCGGAGCTTTATCCTTGTCTTCTGCAGTCGGTTGCGCTCTGACCTCGCCCCCAAAGCTACGCCGAATTCATGCTGGTATCGAAAGAAGTCAGCACCCTGGAGAATGAGATGCTCGAGTTCAAGGAAGCCCTGTCGGAATGGAAGGGCATGCCATCGCTCCTGCACATCGACGACTCAGCCTCGGTCGCAGGTGCGTCTCCGTCCTGTATTTGAATCTTCTTCCTTTACTCACGCTATGCTCCTACTTATGCAGAGCGGCGAAGGAACGTCCGCTCGTCCATCGCAGACCTCCGAGTGCTGTACGCAAACCAGATGCAGACCCTCCACATGCAGATAGAGGGCTCGTCCAAATTTGTCCCTACCACCCCCGGTCGGCACGTCGTGATCGAGGTCGACAATATTGTCGCGCTTAACGCGGCGACGTACAAGGTCGATCACCCTGTCCGCTTTGTCGTTCTCGACGACGCGGTTCTTGTTGCGCGGAAACGCAAGCGGCGAAACAACGGAGAGAGCGACAAGCTAGTTGCAGAGAAGTGCTGGCCGCTGACCGAGATGCTCGTTCTGGATACCAAGGATTCCCCGAGTACGTTTCGAGCAGTCTAGCAGCGCATATATCTCACTGCGGACGCGTGCACAGGCATGACGAACGTCTTCAAGATCAGGCACGGAAAAGAGACACACGTCTACCGCACGGACATGGCGGCGGACAAGAAAGGTCTGCTCTCACAGTTCCGGCACGTCGCCGAGGAGCTCGCCGCGAAGAGGCGGAAAGAGCGCGAGGGCGAGCACCAGCGGCGAAAGAGTCTCTGGGTCGGCGGGGACGTACGTAACGCTCCACTGCCTGCCCATTTCCGTTATGATCTGACGTACTGCAGAGGGCGTCCATGTTTGGCACGGACGGGATGCCCGGGATGCCCCCCGTGCCCGAGTGGATGGCGGACCTCGCGAGCAAGGGCGCCGATATGGGTTCGACCGGGAAGGAGAAGTCTGAGCGTGACGCACGCTGGGTCGGGGACTGGTCGGACGAGCTGACTGTGTCGATCGCGTTGCGCGAGTGGGAGAAGGCTGTGGCACTTGTCGAAGAGGGCGAGGCGAAGCTGCAGACGATCCCCTCGCTCGGGACGAAGCTCACGCCGCTGAAAGCATCGCTCACGGCGGCACTGCTTCAGAGTCTCTCGGTGCCGTCGAACAAGAAGAGCACTGTGGTCAGTCTGATTTCCCTCTTGGTGAGACTGAAGGCGGGCGCTGCGGCGCGGAGCACGTTCCTGGCTGCCAGGGCGGACGTCATCAAGAAGTGCGTGCGGAAGATCACTTTTGAAGGCCACATCGGATCGTACATCGCGGACTTGGCGACAGTGGTGTTCACTGGGATCAAGCACACTGCCGACTGGTTCCTCGCAAGCTTCAGGGAGAATGAAGTCGCAAGCAGTAAGCAACGTTCATTATACATACATCTTGGACGTCGCTCTGACATTCGCCAGGCTTCGTGGAATGGGCGAAGCAGCAGATTGAGCTGTACGCGCAGATGTTCCGGAAGCAGGTCTACAGCTCAGACGTCGAGCCCCGCACCATCGACGACGCCGTGCAGATCACGCACGTACAGAGCAAGAAGCTCCTCGAGGAGTACGGCATCGACTTCCGCTTCCTCCTCGACGGCCTCCTCCTCGACAAGCCCAAGGAGGCCGCCCTCGCGCGCCCGCCGAACTACCGCCCGCACGCCGAGCGCGTCCCAGACCCCAT
>VJXU01001254.1:0-21004 GCA_008694245.1 Ganoderma sp. BRIUMSc
CGCTCGTGCAGCGGTTCCGCGTGAGCCTGGAGGAAGGGTGCGATGTGCGGAGGTACGAGGTGGAGTTTCGGGACTATTTGGTGGCGAACCGGCCGGAGCTGCATGTCGTGCTGGAGCGGCGTTGATGATTTCGTGAGTACTACTGGTGCGCTTGCGTGTATATTGCCTGCCAGTGAGCATCTGTTTCGGTCCGCGCTCACGCTGGGCGCACCTTGCTGCTCATACTGATTTTAGTGCATCCTTTCCCTGCCACCTGCGTTCACCCCCGTATTATTATCCCTCGTAGAGCTAGAACTCAACGACCGCGGGACGAGGTCCTTCATACTGACTTTCTGGAACGCTACGGGAGCAGTGGAGCAGCAGGACAGCTCTATTTGCATTGGAGCGCATCCGGAAAGTGAGCTCTCCCGAACGTGCGGGCAATTGCGTGCAATCTGTCAAACTGTTTTGTTGCTGCTATCTCTGCGTCACTTTCTCGTTGCTGCTGCGCTCGGCGGCACAAAGGGCAGGTGTGCTGACTTTCTTAGTTAGACGCATGAGATCGATCCAAACGCATCTTGGTTATGTCAATGCTCCGGGGAAGCCACCACCTTGTCATCCACAGCTACACCACCGGACCCAGCTCAGTTCGAACTATCCATCCCTCCTCCCCTATCGTATCCATAGCTTATGGCATAGAAATTTACTCCATGGCGCGGAATTCAGGGTCTTTTCTCGACGGTCCAGTGTCCGCCTTCACTCTGAGAGCATACCAACATATGCGGAAGTGCTGCGAAAAAGAACCGCATATCAGGATCTATCTGTCGAACAATTCGATGGGCTATCGCGATAACCAAACCTTGCATGGCCTTCGAACGGCAAAATACATATAAGTCGGCCTTTCTCACCTCCCATGTCCCCCGACCATTCTAACCATTCACTGTGCAGCCCCACTTCGCTACGTCCAATGACTCTGTCTCATGCCGCGAGTTTTGTCCCCCGCCGGAGCGACATTGACGTCAACAGACATGCTTTGCGTATTATCCGGGACTTCGCCTCAAATGCTGTCACGCTCGTTCTCCAGTTTTCGCTCTCGAGCTTACTCTTCGGTGAGCTGACAATTACTCAACGTTGGAGTCACGACACTGAGCATCATGTTACAGGTGTATTGACTATCCTCGCTTTTTCATCAATATTCCTGCTCCTGTCAGTGATATCTCATCTTACGCTTCGTCCCCACGTATCACACATTTACTCGGGCTCATTATGCGAACACAGTCGCCGAGGAACATTGAAGAACACCTCGATCAGAATACCGCTCATCACTACAGCCGTCTTATATGCGTCCACCAGCATATACATGGTCAGTCTTATTTGGAACTGGACAAGCGTGGCTCGCATCGTTCGGGAAGCCAACGATGGCATCTTTGCGGAGACGTACGATGGAGACGCCAGTCTCCTGTTCCTCGAGAACGCAGTTCTCAAACAATCCTGGATGATGACAGTCGGGCTTGCAGTCAATGTGAGTCTGCCTCGAGCGTTCTTACACTGGATCCCAGTCTCACTTCAGCAGATCATCATCGGTGATGCTATCGTTTGGTGGCGAGCGTGCATCATCTGGCGACACAAGGCGGTTTACGTCGCGGGACCGATCCTACTTCTTCTCACTCTAGGTATGCGCGCAGTCCCTCCGTTTCTACGCACTTGACTAAAATTCACACCGCCTTAGTCTTTGGAATTTTAGGAGCTCTTCAATCCTATTCGGGTCCTATGCAAACTCTATACTTCATGGTCGGAGATAGTGGCTTTGCGGATGCCTCAGCTGCATTATCTCTAGCCACGAACATCGCTGCAACGTCTTTGATCGCAACCAAGGCCTTGTTAGTGAACTTTGCGTGTGACAAGTGTGCTCTCCTCTTTGTTAAATCGTAACCATATGTCCCAGCTTTCACAACCGTCGTATGAAGAGGTATCTCGGCATATACGGGACCAAGACGCGGGCCTTCAAGGTGTTTGCATTGTTCATCGAGTCTGGCAGCATATACTGCTTGATCCTGGTATGCATGAGCTTCCGCATCATACACATCGCATCACTTCTCTGACGTGTAACCTTCAGTTGGTTGTCCTCGCATACGAATTTAATTTTGAAACATCCGGTCCCCTCATCGATACCGAGTACTTCTTCGTCTACGGCTGTCTGGTACCTCTCGTGGTAAATTTAAATATTGCTTATCATGCACAAGTGCGCAACCAGGTGCTGAACTCCACCTTGCAGGCCATATACCCTACTGGCATTGTCTTCCTCACCGCGCTCAACTGGTCACCGTTACACTGGGGTCTGTCTGCCCCAGAAGAGAGCGGAGAGGCGCCTCGCAGTCCGCGTCATGCGGGGTCACCGTCAGATTTCCCCACCCTGTTCGGCAGCACTGCACAAGAATACAAAGTGGACACTGTCGGGTCCGACTCCGGATCCGCGATTGTGTAGACCTTTACAGGAAGCCCTTTCTTGCAGAGCAATAATATTTCCCCGAAAGAAAGACCTGCAAAGCTCCGCCGGAGAGTCGAGGCTGTATCTACGATATCTCTAATATATTCGCAGAACATGACAAAGAAAGTCTACGCTGTCTATCCCACCATGACCGAACCACCACTGAGTTTAAGCTCAGGCTAAACAAGACTCTCGACGCGCTCCTTCGCTGAGTCGCACGGCTCGCCAGCACAAGCGCCGTTGACCACATCCTCCACATCTCTCCCGGGGACAGTCCGTATCGTGGAGAGGCGGAAGACGATCGTGCTCTCCCTCCCTTTCACGTCCGAGTCGTCGACCGTCCCGGCGGACGGACTCGAGGCTTGATGGGCTTGGAACAATATCCCCGTGTCGATCGGGGACCGGTTGAGCGCAACCATCACGATGATTATTATGGGGTATATCGCCTAGTGAACGTTTATTTGTTTTTTTGTTCGTTCAGGCTGGAAGATAGAGCGCACTGACCACGAGGGGCATGAGGCACCCGTAGATGAAGCACTCGACCAGCCTGGTGAACGTCATTCCCGCGCCGGCTCGGGGCATCTCCGGGTCGTCCTCGTGGACCATCACAAATATCTATCCTCTGCATGTCAGTAAATTGTACAGTGGATGTGTTTTTTTAGAAATACATACTATGAGTGCACAATAAATGCTGCCGCATTCCACCAGGAAGGCGAGGGTGTTCAAGACCCTAGACTTGACCCCGGACGCAGAGAAATGTTTCTTGACCAGCTGCCTATGCTCCCTGATTCATGATCGATGATTGGTGGCGGATCAGACGGCCGTTGACATCAATATATATTACAGCTAGAAAATACGCGAGTGCGCACCACATCTTGAACGCGATCAGCGCGGTGGCGAGCGCGTTCGTGGCAAACGACATGGCCGCGGCAGCCTTGACGAAGGCGTTGTTCGTGACGAGGAGGGTCACCCTCGTCGTCGGGATGATCCTGGGCTCGCGGTACCCCACGATGCCGAACACAGTGGGGGAGTCAGCCGGCGCGCGACGTGAAAGGCTGGGGTCTCGGAGGGTGTGACATACCGACGGTGAGGCCGACGAGGGGCGGCCCGAGACAGTACACGACTTTGTTGCGCCATATGACGCATGCGCGCCACCACACTATGGCGTCGCCGATGATGCACTGCGCGAGAAACAGGATGAGGATGAGTGCGTGATTGATTGATCATGGTCATGGCAGGCGCGGTGGTTATCAAACCACCTACGTTCAACACGAGTGCGATGATCGTCATCCAGGATTGCTTCCATGCAGCGTCCTCGAATGTTGCGATCTCCTGGGAGCCAGAAAAGGATGCTGAGAAGAGGCCGTTGGTCGCTTCGAGCACGAGGTTGTTCGCCTGTGACCGGTTCCACATGAGCGCGGCGACGTATACCCCCGTGGAGATGTACAGGAGGACGGTGCTGAGGATGAGCACCCTGGTGTTCGTTTGCCTGAGCGACCCCTGACGACTGAACACCCCAGGCGTGAGTGCCCATGTTAGACGAGGAATGGAAGCAGAGATAGATTACACGAGGAAAAACATCGCTGTGAGCGACAACGTCGTCAACACACCTACGTGTACGTCAGAAGAGTAAAAACATGGCCAGAAAGCGATAGCCGGAGCTCACCGAACAGCAGACTCGAGAGGCATATCTCGACGACGGAATCGCCGGCGCTGATGGCCGAGTCGGATATGATGTCGAGTGCAGCGGTGTTGAGTTCAACTCCAGTAATGTTGGAGACATGAGGCGAATGGCGAAACTTAGTAATGGCCATGGTGGACGAAACAGAAGCGGGAGGACCTGGTGGGCACGGTGGTCGAGCTGGACGGCCATATAGCAAGCTTAAGACCGTCGGGTCGCCCCGCTCTCGGGCTGACAGCTTCCAGGGATCCACATTGCGGGCTTGGTAAAACGTGCGAGAAAATTGCCTTCCGAGGCCATATATCTACCACATTTGGTGCGATTAGGTGTCGGAAGGGGGTGGCAAGGCGCACCGGGGGCTAGCCCATGTGACGAAGCTCAATGACTGGGGTTCTCGCACAATACAATCACAATCATACCTATACTTGAGACGTGTGGTTTGGGGTCATGTGTGCGGTGGGCCGGTGGCAGAACCTGTGGCCTAGCTCTTTCAAAGAGCCTTGTCTGAGGCATCGTCATCGAGCGGCAACAATGGACGGTCGACACAAATTCGGAAATCGTATGCGCATATAAAGAGAGTTTTCTATACTCGTAACCCGCTGGACTCGGAGCGTCTACGTGACATCTGAGTCTGGCTCTCCGGCCGCCCAGGGATGCGATGACTCCGATGACCGTCATGCGGAGTGTACGATCCTGGACTGAAAGGGCTGTGTTTCAGCCACACAGAGGGTGGAGGCATGAGACTGAGGCGCTCAGCCACCAAGATCCTCAACGAGGCCCTGTCACTGTGAGGCGTGGCCTACGGCGCAGCCGACGGTCACTGCGACTGGCTGGAGGATGGCATCGGGTGAACCCGAAGACACTGCATGGTAGCTATTCCCTATGCTCAACCTGGGAGTCAGCCTGGAGCTGCGCACTACTTCGATTTTGCGCCGCAAAGCCGACATAACTGAATGGAGGCACGAGCCACTTCCAGGAATTAATGAACGAACCAGGGCTCACCTCAACCTTGGATATGACATCATGGGCCATGGCCTTGTAATTCCAGTGGTCCGATGTATGCTTCGTGATGAGATATATGTCGGCCTGCGTCTCCGAAAGGGAACCCTATGATTAAGCCGGCACGGCGTTCAGGACATTCTAATGCGCCGGTGAGACCCAATTTGGGAACATGCAAGTATCGCTTCTACTCACATTTTATTCTCTAAAGATTTTCGGAGGCGCTGGAGAGGGTTAGAGTAAACCGTGTCCGCCGTGAGCATCGCGTCCATCCTGCTGGCATGAGCGTGTAGTACGTACCTGCAGGTTACCCCGAGTTCGAAGGTGACAAATACGAGTTCAAATCCCAAGATGTATGGTGTGGAAAGTTGTTTGTCGTCCAATGAGATGGTGTGGGATCTAGAGCCCAAGTCGCCAAGCTCGGTCAGCATCAGAGTCCAGACTCCAGTGATGGCTGTCGCGTCGATTTCACTCATTCTACAGAGTTAACTGATATTCCTGACGCAAATACGGCCCTTGATACGCATAGACGTCGTGAGCCTCGAAGAGAAAGACTTGGAGGACAACCAGGCCATCGTGGTCACAAACCAAGGCGTCCCAGGCCAAGCGAAAGCCAGCTGTGTCAGGGCGTCTAATCTAGCGCCTGCTACCTGTGCTGGCGACAGCGGTCCTCGGCTACGGCATCGACGTGCTCCCGCCCCTCATCGACATCTCTCGTAGCCCTCAGACCCCTCGTCAGTCCATGAAGTATGTCGTTAGACTATTTTATTCTATATCCATGGCTAATTCACTTCGAAACGATCTAGGAGCTCTACTCCAAATCCCTGTATTCTCCATTCACCTTGATTGCACCGATCTCGGACATTCGAGTCGGTGCTGTCATAACGGTCGTTCTCCGCTCATGAAACATCGGACTTGCCAGGACTGGAGTGTCGCAACGGTGAGGGCAAGGTAGATGGAAGGAGGTCCATATCAGAGTTCTCAGGTATGCGCCACGGGTCACTGGTGGGTCCCTTGCACTGTAAGTCTGTACCTTTACTCTGCGGTTTGGCGGCGTAGAGGGGAACACTGTTTGCAAAAGCCGTGCACGACGTGCATGCGCCCACAATCGAACCTCCTTTGCGGTGTCGCTGGCGGTCCATACAGTGAGGTGAGTTCTCTACGTCTGATACCAAGCAGTGCCTACCGAAAATTTTCACAATCTCAAGCTTCATCCGGCTCGAGGTGGCCATGAGTAACGAAGACCTGCAGGTTGGGCTGGAAGGCACGATACGTGACTGTATGCGTGCTTTTCTCCGTATTTCACGCTTATCGCCCTCCGCCAGTGCACATCGCGTTTGCTGCCAGGGTCGCACTCCACCAAGAATGCCTTCCTGGCTTCTTTGCTTTCACCGCTCCTGCCCTCTCTGCTTCTATTACATTATACTCTGCTATCTGGGCGTATCTGAACGGCTTCAGCTTCTCCCCGTTAGCGCAAGCCCGTGTCCATCTTCACCTCGGACACCCGTCATCCACGAAGCGATCGCATCCTTCAAATTCATCCGCTGGTTAAAAAAGCGGGAGAATCACAGTCTCCCAACACTGTGTATTGGCGCCAAGAGATCTGGAGGGTGCGCCCAACGCGTCGGCGTTGGGCGTGTATATACATATTTACTGGCAATCATATCCCTCGAAACCTGGGCCTGCCAGCACATCCCCCCCTTCTCGCGGAACTGAGTCCCAAACTACGCCTTAGAAGGACCCGGAGGCATTTTGAACACCTGAAAGCACGGTGTGCAACAGCGGAGGCTCTCTGCACCGATGGTACGTGAAGTTGATTGCCATGGGTACAAACGATTCTTAAATATTCTGTGATAGGTGATCAGGCCAGATATCACATCCCACATCCATCCAACATCTCGAATGCACCGGTATGCCACGCGGAAGGTAACAACGTTCCTTGAAGCTTGAAGGGCAGACGAGCCCTTCGGTCGCCCTCAGCTTTCGACTCCCGTCTTACCCAGTCGACGTCATGCCGATATTTCGCATGCCTCTCCATTATGACGCCACGATCGCCCTCAACTCAAGCGACATCACGGTCAACAGGCATGCACTAGAAATTACCCAGTATTTCGCGCTAGATGCCACTATGCTCATCCTCCAATTTTCGCTCTCGAGCTTGCTTTTTGGTGGGGCGTATACCCTAGAGGTCAAGTTATAGCTGATAGTATTACAGGCATTCTGACGATCCTCGCCCTCACATCGGTATCCCTATTGCTGTGAGTGTGATATCTTGATGCTCATTCAACGTACCGAACAAATGCCCGAACTCCGCAGACGGAGGGGATCCTTGCATGCCATCACGTCAGTCAGGATACCGCTCGTCAGCACGCTCATCCTGTATGCCTCGACTACCGTGTACATGGCCGGGCTGATATGGAACTGGTCAAGCGTAAGTCGCATCGTTGCAGAGGTGAACGAGGGTATCCTGTCGGCGGAGGGATACGACGGGCGTGCGAGTCTCCTCGCCCTCGAGAAGGACGTTCTTAAGCAGTCCTGGATGGTGACGATCGCGCTCGGCGTCAACGTAAGTCGTTGGCCTTCGTAAACACGATAAACTCGATGGATAAGGCTAACTGCGCACAGATCATCCTCGGAGATGCTGTCGTCTGGTGGCGCGCTTGCGTAATCTGGCAGAACAGGGCCGTTTACTACGCCGGACCCATCTTGCTTGCTCTGACTCTCGGTGTGTATCCATGTTCTGCTACCTGAAAGTGTTGACTTCATGTTGTCTTAGTGTTCGGTGCCATCGGAGTTCGGAAGTCCGAAATAGGTCCTCTGACGTTCATCTACCTGATGTACGGAGGAAGTGGGTACACCGACGCAGCAGCTGCGCTGTCCCTCGTCACGAACCTCGCAGCCACGTCTTTGATTGCTTTGAAGGCCTGGTATGTTCATGCTTATCACATATTGTCGTTTATAGTTCATAGTAACATACCTCGCTTTAGCCTCCATCGGCGTCGCCTGAAGAAGTACTTGGACACCTCCGGTACCAAGACACGTGTCCTTAAGGTGCTTGCCCTCTTCATAGAGTCCGGGAGTGTCTACTGCGCTATCCTGGTAAGTAAGTATCAGATGAAACGTCCACGAATTCGCTGACCTGCGACCTGACTCTAGTTGATCGTCCTCATATACCAGTTCAATTACGAAACCTCGAGCACCTTCGTGGACGCCGGGTTCTACTTCACCTACGGATGTCTCGTGCCCATCGTCGTAAGCGTCACCTCCAGTGTCCTTCAAAGCGCTCCACCAGGTGCTCACTGCTGACCGCCGTCTCGGCTCTCGCAGGCCATATACCCGACCGTCATCATCGTCCTCACCGCAGTCAACTGCTCCCCGCTCGACTGGGGACTCTCCCCTCTCTCCCCTCCCGACGAACTCGTGGAGACTCGGACATCGTTGTCGCCAAGGCATCGGCGGGCGCCCCTCACGCTGAACGTCATCAGGTTCCGCCCGCCATCGCCATCATCATCATCGCTGTCCAGCACGCCCGTGCTGGATGGCCGCGCCAGGCGGAGGGACTCGCTGGCAGCGTGGACGACCCCCACTTCAAGTTATTATGCTAGCGTTCTGCCGGCGAGTCCCCAGAGCCCTCGGACTCCTCGCAGGGAAGCGGCGCGCAGTGCGTTCGGGCTAGACTCGGAGATTCGGGAGGACTCCGAGTCGCCGGGGCTCGGGAGTCTGGGGATTCGACCAGCACCAGCGGCCGCTCGTCGAGATGCTAACTCAATTGCTGTTGCGGTTTGACGAGTTGGATTCCTGGAATAGATTTGGCTGGTCCAGGATCGCGTCGAACTGAGCTTCGTCGGGCCTTGGCGACAAGACCCGGGGCCGCGACGGTGCGAGCGTTCGCTACTAGGGGGCACTTCAGGCTGGAGAACCGATCAATATCATGGCAGCTATTAACAGGACGGGCTCTCGAACTGATGCACGTACCACGTTCCAGTGCCTCCGAAGTCCTCTGAACGCCCTGCGGAGACGGGGCAGTACGCGCCTTGGCAAAGCTGCGAATCGCCTACTTACCGCCTCCGGAGGATGATGCAATGGACACTTGAGACTAATTCATAGGGAAAGGCACCGAACACGTTTTCGGAGACATTAGCTTTTGGGCAAGATGGAAGACGATGCCTCAAAATCTCAATTTTGTTTCGTTATCATCTGTGAAAACTACCGATCCTGTTCGATGAGGAGAGGAGCACAGCTACGGAACACAATGTTGGCTCCTCGGTGTCAGTCATCGGGGAGTGTTCCTCGAGGGGCACTCGATCGTGCCAAGGATATAGGCCAGTGAACGACGTGCAAATACTTTTGAACATGTTCATGCAACACCGGTTCTCTCATCCGAGATCTCCGCCTTCCTGTGGTGCTCCCGCATGCCCGACTGGCTTCCTGGACGGACAGTCGAGTGGTCGGAGTGCGAAGAACGAGCATTCCCTCGGGATAGCGAGACCTGCACGGTGGAGGGACTGCTTCGGAAGGCTATGGTAGACGTGATTCCCGACGTGGGGTTGGCGAGGCTGTTGTCTATCAGCGAGCGATTGAGCGCAACAATGAAGATGATGATCGTCGGGTAGATGGCCTGCGTCGCGAAGTTAGTCCATCTTCAGCCAGCGAGACTATCTATAGAGGCGACAACAAGCAAGCGTGTTCCTACGGAAACTCACCAAGATCGGTGTGAAGCAGGCAGTGAGGAACGTCCTCGTGGCCGTGACGAACTGTGCGTTCGACGTGAGGGCAGACGGCGAGCGCGACACGGCATTGTATGCAACAGCTACAATCTTCGGAGGGTGCAGTCGCGATCTCGTGAGTATTGGCAGTGATTGGGTGCAAGACTCATGCGTCGATGCCGCGCTCACGTACCAGAAAAATTGAGTAGATTGTTCCGGACTCGACCAGCAACAGGAGCACCTTCATCGTTGGAGTGATCCAGGTACGCCCAGTGGAAGCTGAACCGCCCTGACGCAGAACTTGTCGGTGTTTCCTGGGCGGATGTATTCCTAGGAGTCAGCTGCGCGGTGACAGTACAGGGCGTAGAGGATGCTGACCAGGCCTTGTAACCAATGAGCAAGGTGGCGAGCACGTTCGTCAGGAGGGAAAGAGCACCGGATAGTCCTCCGAACACGTCACCATAGTCGAGGAACAGCTGCGTGTAGACCCCGATTTGTGCGTTACGGTGTATTGAGGACACAATTCCCAATACTGACGAGTAGAGAATAGATGGCTCCGTTCAGTCTGAATCCCCTCGATCGAGAGGCTGCGTATGACCATCGGCCGGTTTTGAGACCTACCAAATGTGGCTGCAATCAAGAATATCCCAAGAGCGATTGTCCACTTTTTGCGCCATAGGACACATACCCGCCACCAGACGATCGCATCGCCGAGCGTTACCTGGGGAATTCAACATGTGAGAGCTCAAGGTAGCCTAGTAATGAGAAGGCGACGTGACCTACATTGACGGCCAGGGCAGCACTGATGAGATAGGATTCCATCTTCGTGCTCCGAATGAATTGTGACAACGCGATAGTGGTGCTAGTTGAGGATGAAGAGGGCGAGAGCAATGCCGCGGCGTCCTCAAGCAGCCGACAGTAGCGAACAGAGTATACAATGATTGCACTAAAATGGACCGCTGTAGAGGCATACAGCGCCACCACGCTGCAGAGCATGAATGCAGTAGAGGCGTGCTTGACCCCGCGGTGGCTAGAATACAGGGAGGAATCTGAACTTATGACTCATGAGTGTGCGGGTTTCCGCTCACAGTATGCTTCCCGCGGATACGACCGACAGTATTGTCAAGGCTCCTGCAACAGGTAGACGCCGCGTAGCCCCGTTGACTCCGTGCTCAGCGAGATCGGAGAGAAAACTCACCGAACAGAAACGTGGACGACACAACGTCAGCAAGTGCATTGTAAAGCCGGGGCGTGTAGTACTGAATTGTGGCACTTGCGGTATTGTTCATACTGCAACGATTTTGCCAGATCTTGTACTTTGCAGGTGATTTTTGCAAGCCCTAGACTTTTGCGGGCCCTGGCAGGCCGGCCAGGTCGAGACAGGGGATCGTAAAGGGGATGGAGGGACTTGCGTGTACTTATAACTTTACTGTTTCTTGCGGCTGCGTGATGAATCAAAGCGTATCAGACACGGAAACGTAGAGCGGCATACCCTATACCCAAATTCCCCGCTGAAAGACCGGCATAGCATCGGAAGAAGCATCGGGGATGATCGAGCGATGGGGAAGTTCCACCAGGGGAGATCCAACTAGCAGAATAGCAAGGGACCAACGACGAGATGGGTCCAAAGATGGGTCATGGCTCTAATCCTGAAAGCTGCGCAGTCACCGTCTCCGAGCCGAAGCATACCAAAAGTCCTGCAGACGATGGGCTTGGCGGCTGCAACTGAGCGGCTGGTGTTCAGAGCCACAATGATATTTTCAGGCCAACGGTGGCGCCACGCGGATCCCCGAGCCCGTGCTCAGCTTCTCCGTCTTCTTCGCACCCAGCCACATGGTATCAGGCTCCAGGAATGGCCTGCCGACTCAGATGAACTCTGATCAGACGCTGCGGAGTCTAGGAAAAGCCATCCAGTTGTCAGGCCTTCGCAGTGCAGAAATCGTGGTTTCTGGTGGTGGTCGACTCCCGAGCACTGGCAACGAAGCAAGGACACACCCGCAGCTGCGTCGTCAGCCCAAGCATTCCGAGCGACTCGGAGAAGCACGAGTTCACCGACTTGGCGTCCCAGGCGTCGGGGCTATGACGGAGCGGACACTCGGAATTCATAGATCGGGAGACCATACACGCGAGGCGGCCTCGCAAATTGAAGAGCGTGCCACAAATCTATCGAGTCCGGGGACAGAAGCAAGCGTGACGAGGGCACGGGATCCCTCCAGGAGGAGATGCTCCCCCGGTGCGCCCGTTTGGAGGAGTGTTGGCCCGATGGTCGCGGAGAGACCCGACTCCGGAATGCAACTCGGGCGGATCCGAATGAGGATCTGCCAGACCCGGCCGGGGTGGTACCACTGGCAGCACCAGTGCGGCGGCAACATAGTAGGAGATTCGAGTTAAGTTGTAGGGGCGAGGCTGCCTTGCATGCGTACACTTACAGCTACACGATCCGTTCCGCCTTCGGTTCTCCAGATGTACGCGTGCTGTTATCCTCCCAGCGGTATCCACGTTCTGAGGCGCAGCGATCCGAGTCGTCGATGGCGGCCTCTGACGGGAATTCAGCTCCACTCCCACTCCCTGGGGACCGGTGGACTCGAAGGCTGGCGACGGCGATGGTGTCCGAGGCAGTAGTAGCAGCAGCGATGCGGAGCGTCGGGAGTGAGTCCATATGCTGCGTGATCCCCTTCTCGATGTGCGACCTGTTCAGGGCCACGATGACGATGATGAGGGTTGGGTATATGGCCCCCTGTCATTTGTTAGCACCGCAATGGTGGTCATGACGCAGTGTCAGCGATTTCCGCCGATACGGAGGAGAGTCGGACGTACAATCACAGGCACGAGGACGCCATTCAGGAATATGCCGAAGGCGTCCAGGAATCTGTACACAACGCCTGTGGGGTTCGACGACAACCACATATCCAGCCTGTATGTGCGGACCTGGAACGCTACGACAACAATCTTGAAAGGACGAAGTGAGCGGTGACATGTGAGTCGCTCCGGTCATTGCTATTCGATGGACGGGTGATGCACTGACCCAGATAGCACAGTACACTGCGCCCGACTCGATGAGAAGCGAGAAGAGTTTTCCCACTTGAAATCCTCAAGGACCGCCCGCAAAGTATTTCCTGAGGCGCCGCCGCGACTTCCTGAACAGCGAAAACGATTGTGAGCGACGTCTCGAGTGCCACAGGAAGGTATATTGCCCAGTGCGTACCATGCCTTCTGTCCCACGAGAGCCGTCGCCAGTATATTTGTGCTCAGGGAAAGAACGCAGGCCGCAATCCCGATCGGGAGCCCCTCGAACATCGTTCCTTGTGGAATGCCAGTGTTCAGGTTGAACGATTTATAAAATGCCTCGGGCCCGCACCCTGATGCAGTGTTCACCGCTCCTAGGACTTTGAGGAAAGGTCAGTAGATGGAGTGAGCCGTCAGAAGCTTCGATTAAGAGCAGCTAATACAGAGACTCACTTGATGTCGCAAGCAAGAAGAGGCCACAGAACGCCTTCACGTAGCGATTTTGATGCCAGACCACGCATGTTCTCCAGCACACGATCGCATCGCCCAGTACGACCTGTCCGCGATGATTAGTGGCACGAAATGTATACGGATGAGCTGCTCTGGTTCAAGAAAACGCACGTTGACTGTGAGTGTAGCAGTACTTGCGCAAGCCCGAAGTGGCGAGTAGTCTTTGACAAGATACTCGGGTACGAGGTCCACGACGTCATCGCCGTCAGTGTACAAATCAGCTGCGATGAGATTGATGAGGAACTGGGATAGATTGAAGAGGATGGTGACGATCATGTATATCGTCGTGGAGGCGAAGAGGATGAGGATTGTCGAAGACAGGACAAGGGCTGTGGGCGGTATCCTTCTACTGCGTCTGCAAGCCGAGGAGCGAATAGTTAGTGTTGGTACAGACTGAGGCGGGTGGGAAACAGGCGGATTGTACGCACTGTATGAGGGCATTGATTGACAACACGGACAGGACGATGAGTACACCTGGTCGAAAACTTTCAGTCAAGCAGGACGTCCAAGCATTTTGTGGATGTAGATATTTACCGTACAAGCCACAGAGTACCCCCACTATCACGAAGCCCTCTCGGACCTGGTGGACGAGCGAGTAATAGACAGTGTCGTTAAATGTAGTAGTGGCAGTTAGGGTAGGATATGGCGCAGGGATCGTCTGAGACATCTGCCAGAATGTCAAGTCGCGGCCTGCTGTGTCGAGTTATGAGGCGCCGCGAGCGATACAGTTCAGATCAGTGGTGGAGAAGGCCTTGATATATGTATTCAACGGGAGCGGGACACATCCCCTTCCCACGCGAACTCTCTCTCGCCGATGCCGAAAAGCAGCGGTCCGATCGGCGTACGGTCCTCCCTCAACCGAATGCACCGCCATCCACGCCTCCGGCGCTCATGGACTTGTCATCCGTTCAGTGGGGCCGTCTGACTTGAAGCTTGAACGTTGAGCTAAACCCCTGTAGCAAACACCGTTTCCTTGACATAAAGTTGCCCGTTCAACATGGAATGCTGATCTGAGGAACCGAGCATAAGCAAGCATTAACTAATTCCAGCTTCTCGAGTAACGAAAAACTTCTCACCTTGATCTTGATCTTGAAAGTTGACCACCCCGAGGAAGTCGGAACTGACTGGAACTTCCGCAAACACCGCCTAGTGCGCATGCCAGACTACTGCCAGGAGGGCATTGGCAGCACTTCGCTGTCTACGTCGGGTGCGGCTGCTAGTGTGATACGGCCTGAAGTCAGTTCAGCGGATTAGCTCAGGAGATAGCGTCCTAGCACCACTAAGTAGTACTGGGACGACTAGGATACGACGGTGACAAAATCGAAGGTCAGGTGTCAGTGCATAATTTGGCATAATGATGATATGACCATAGACCTGGGAGAGAGACAGCCATCGCCATCGGGTTTCGCCGGAACACGTTGGGCCTCGTCGCGGCGCTGATGTTACGGAGGTCAGCCTGATCAACAGCGGAGGCCCTGCCAGTGCACAGTCCCGCCATCACAGACAACTTGAGGTATCAGACGTCAACGGAGCGAAGACTCGAGACCGACCTACCAGGGGGTGTTCATCGCGAGCCGGCCTCGCTAGTGTATAGGCCTTTGAACTCAAACACAGGCAAAATTTCACAAAATGGGCCGAGATGATGGAGATGGAGAGCTGCGACAGGACTCGGTACACTGACGAGAGCTGGCTTACTGGAGAGGTTTTGATATCAATAGTTCATCTTTACTTGATACCAAGTCCATTGACGGCTAGAACCGAAGGTCGTATGAGGCCCATGGAAGGGAGACTTGATGGAAGAGCTCAGAGCGAGAAGGGAGGAACCAGGAGCTGTCGAGCGCCCGATGTTCTGAATTTGATGGTCTGGGCGCCAATCAGACCTGAAATGTCTGAATCCCAAAATCGTGCCCCTCCCCCCTTGCGGCGATACAGCAACGGGCAAGAAGCCCCATTCTACGGACACTCGCGTGTCGGCCGTTGATCAGAATATATACATGCACACACACTCACAATGGCGACCGCGAAAGACACTTTATGCGCACGCAAGGACCTCGTACACGAACTCGTCGATCCCGCCCATCCGCCGCGCGCCGAACCCGAGCGCAAGCACGTTTTCGTCCGGGAGCGCCTTCGCGCCGTACGTCCCCATCTCGTCACGCTTGTGCGACTCGAAGGGGCTCCCCGACAGTGAGAGACCTGGCATGAGAGTGCAGAGGCGAGGCCCACTGGCCCAGGCTGTTGTCTTGTGAGCTACACGATCCGTTCTCCCTTCGGTTCCCCTTCTCCGAGTCCCGAGCTCCGCGTGCTGTCACAGTCATCCTCACAGCGGTCTCCACATTCCGAGCAGGCGCAGCGGTCGTCGATGGCCATGATCACAGCCTCCGATCTGAGGTCAGCGGCGATCGTGCCCGAGGTAGCAGTGGCCCCAGTGATGTGTGGCGTCGGGAAAGATTCCATGTGCTGCGTGATCCCCTTCTCGATGTGCGACCTGTCCAGGGCCACGATGACGATGACGAGGGTCGGGTATATGGCCTGTCATCGTCATTGTTACATGTTACATATGAGAACTTAGCTGAAGACAGTTGGACGTACAATCAGAGGTACGAGGGCGCCGTTCAGGAATACGCCGAAGGCGTCGAGGAAGCTGTATACAGTCCCCGTGAGGTACAATGCCACCCACGTGTCCAGCTTGTACGTGCGGATCTGGAAGGCTACGACGACGGTCTGGAAAGGATGAGGTAAGCGATCACACGTTGAACCGCTCAGGTTTCATTACACTCGCCCAAATAGCACAATACACTGCCCCAGACTCGATGAGGAGCGAGAAGAGCTTTCCCACTTGGGAACCTCGAGGGCCGACGGCAAAGTATTTCCTGAGGCGTCTCCTCGACTCCCTAAGAAAACGAATGTGAGTGAACTTTAAAAAGCGACTTGAAAGTGCAATGTACAGGACGTACCACGCCTTCTGTCCCACGAGAGCCGTCGCCAGTGTATTAGTGCTGAGGGAAAGAACGCAGGCCGCAATCCCGATCGGGAGCCCCTCGAACATCGTTCCTTGTGGGAGCCCAGTCTTCATGTTGAACGTTCTATAAAATGCGTTGGGCCCGCACCCGTCCGCAGTGTTGACGGCTCCGAGAACTTCGAGGAAAAGTCAAGTCACTCGAACGTTAGAGGTCTCAACTTAAAGCACGCAATCGAGGGACTCACTGGATGTCGCAAGCAGGAAGAGGCCACATAAAACCTTCACGTAGTGATTTTGTTGCCAGACGACGCATGCTCTCCAGCACACGATCGCATCGCCCAATATGACCTGTCTGTGACGGTCAGCGACATGCCATTGACATGTATGGGCTGCGCTGGACCAAGACGAACGTTGATGGTGAGCGTAGCAGTGCTCGCGCAGGCGTGCAATGGCGAGTCGCGATTGCCCAAGTACTCGGGCACGGCGTTCACGACGCCGCCGCCATCGGTGTACAAATCGGCCCCTTTGAGATTCCCGAGGAACTGGGATAGATAGAAGAGGATGGTGGTGACCATGTATATCGTCGTAGAGGCGAAGAGGATGAGGATTGCTGATGACAGGATGATGGCTGTGGGCGGTATCCTCTTACTGCGTCTGCAAGCCGAAAAGTGAATTAATAGTATTGCTATCGAGTGAGGTGGGAACCGATGGAGTGTACGTACTGTGTGAGCGCATGGATTGATAACACGGACAGGATGATTAGTACACCTGGTTAAGAAAGTTCAGTCAAGCCGAGTAGGACGTCCAAGCATTGTGCACAGGCGTGGATACTTACCATACAAGCCACCCAGCGCCCCGACGATCGCAAAGTCCTCTTGAACCATGTGAGCCAGCGAGCGATAGACATAGTCGTTAAACGTGACAGTGCCAGTGGCGGGCGGGGTCTGATATTGCGTGGCGTTTCCCGTCTGGGACATCTGCCGGAACGTCGAGTGGTGGCCTTCGTCTTCGAGCTACGGAGTGTTGTGATCGAAGCAGAAACAGATGCGACTGGAAGGGGAAGGCCGTGATTCGTGAATATATGTACGCAACGGCGCCGGGCAGCGCTGGATCACCCCACGAGTACGCTTACCCTTCTCGCACACTCGTTCCCCGACGCCGGAGGCCCTGGGACCGAAACAACTGCCGATTCTCCTGGCGCTCGACTTCATCACCTCCGGTGATCATGGACATGACTTGAAAGCTTGAACCCCGAGCCAGTGCATGTAGAGTCGGCGGCGCCAAAACGGATGAGTACTACTCGCCCTTGATGTTGATCTTAATAATTGACCTGCTCCGATGAGGTCGGCATCAACTGGAGCGCAGCCCTCGTGCGGGACTGCTGCCGAGAGGGTACGAGGGCATGTTGCTGTCCCCGTCGTGCACGGCTGTGCTCCCAGCCAGAAGTCAGTTCAGCAAACCACACAGTTCACGGGATTCGGCGTCCTGTGCAATATGCACCGGCGGGAAAAGAGTCGAAATTCACGTCAGTTTGGGATCCACGATCGATCCTTGGAATACGGAGGGGCTGCGCAAGAGCCTAAGCCCTGCCCTGTGAGTTCCTGTCACAGTGGCAGTGCGAGTAGATGCAGGAGGAGAAGGCGTGTCGCCGCCCGTCTGGGAGTTTCGAAATCTAGCATCAGCAACGAGGGGGTCCTTGCAAAGTCCACTTCTTCGCGGGTCCCGTTCGATGGGGACGTTCGCAGTATACGTCAACCATGACTCACAATACAATACATACATACCATACACACAACGACAGCCGCGAAAGACACAGACACTTTTGACACCCAGTACTCACAACAGCGGCAGCCCGAGGTGCGGCGCGAGGACCTCGCGCACAAAGTCGTCGATCCCGTGCATGCGCACCCCGAGCGCGAGCACGCGCTCGTCCGGCAGCGCCTTGGCGCCGTACATGCCCAGCTCGTTGTACAGCTCGAACATCACGTCGCGGTCCCGCACGCCCGTCGTCGGCAGCACCGTGTACGTCCCGTCCTTGCCTGTCACTGTCAGTGCCGGTGCAGGGTGGGGGGCATCAGGCATCAGCACTGATATGGGGACCGGGACCGGGACCGGGACGGGGAGACTCACGTTTCTTGACGCTGGCGAGGATCTCGCGCGGAGTGACGCGCGCGTCGGCGACGTACAGGTAACGATGGTCGAGCTCGTCCTTGCGCGCGCCCCAGTTATCGAACACGGCCTTCGCGACCGCAGCGAGGTCCTTCTGCACGTACAGCATCGCGACTGTCCCAGCCCCAGTCCCGTCATGAGCATGAGAGACGCAAGGAAGGCAGGGATCGGAAGCATGTGCGGGGTTCACTCACGCTGCGTCGTCTCCTTGATGATGGGCTGGCGGAACTCGACGCGGTCGCGCGCGGGATCGTACTGCATGTGCGACCGGAAGACCATATTCTCGTAGAAGTTGCCCGTGTACAGGAACGTCCCGGGGAGCGCCCTCTCGCGGATGTAGTCGTCGACGTGGTATTTCCCTACCCAGCGCGTTCAGTGAGGAGTCGCACAGCGCGGATACCGACACCAGACCTTCGTATATGCGAGAGACGAAGCGTCCGCCCGAGATCCGCCGCGAGCTCGGGAGCGTGCTCCACACGAAGCACTGCACGCCGTTCTCGAGCGCGCCGTCGACGAGGTTCTTGCCCTGCTGCTCCTCGCTCCCGGGGTCGTCTGTAATGGTCTGCCACGGAGCTCGTTGAGTTGGGGCGGGGTAGGGGGGTGTCGAGGACTCGTGAATGCAGCCACAAACAGAAAGGCCGTACGCACCGAGTCGTAGAAGTTCGTCACCCCAAAGACGCCCCAGCAGCCGCGCAGCGCGGCGTGCACGTCGGAGCGGATGGTGAGGTCCGTCTTGACGACTTCCGCGCCGAGCCGGGCGAGCTCCTGACTGGCGGGAGATTGGGGGTTCCGCGTGAGGACGCGGGTGCGGTACTCGTCGGGGTGCTGCAGGAGGAGCCGGGCGACGGAACCGCCTGGACGCCATCGGAGTGAGGATCAGGAGAGGGATGCGGGGAAGGGACGGACCTTGGTTCCCGGTTGCTCCGCACACTGCAATGAGCTTCGCCATTCCGGATCGTCAGAACCTATGTAGATCAGGGGTGGGGAGATGATGTCTGGGACAGAGGGGCAGCGTCCCGCCGCCCTCGACGCAGTGCTACTATATATACGTGCGCGTGTTCGGTGCCAATGTGACCTTACCCTTCCCGCGAACATTTGAGGCGGGGTGCTGTAGCCTATAGCCAGACCGTAACCGTCAGCAATGCAATCTATGCTGACTTTCGGAAGAAAACACCTGGACAGTGAACGCGTGAATCAGCAGAGGGCGCACGCACGATGGTCGCGAGACAATCCTCCCGCAATGGAGCACGGGACCAAGTACAGTGCACATATGAGCATGAGATGACAGAGAAGTGGGAGAGCTTTGTCATGGCGTCCAGGTCGTCTATAGTGAGGGGTTTATAAATTTCGAGCAATTAGTTCCGAGTAGATTGGATTCTCCCTGGCCTAGTGCTCAGGCCCAGGCGGACCTCAAGTCTTTCGACAACAAGAGTAACGAGGCATTGCGCAGCTCCAGCAGTAAGGTCAGGCCGAGTAGTGAGAGAATCTGGGATTTCAACAAGTTGGTTGTGGTCGTTTGGTGGTCGTGGTCCAGGCGAAACTGTCGGCGACAGCAGCGCCAGCTGGCTTGTCGGATGTGATCGGGCCCCCGGTCCGCTTCGGGCGCTACGCTACGATCGACGAGTACGAATGCATCGACCCTGCATCGACCCTCGTCGGGGACCTCAACGCAGATTGCACCTCCCACCCACCCTCGACGCAGCTGCCTTTCTTCTCTCGCAGCCATGACATTAACTGTCTCCCCTGAGGCCACCACGGGCTTTAAACTGCGCCGACACAGCAAATACTGGCTAGAAGACGGCTCCCTCATCCTCCAGACACGCGACCATCTCTACAAAGTCCACCGCACACTCCTCCTCCGCCACTCGCAGCTTCTCGCAACACTACATCCCCCGGATGCGCTCGACGAAGGGACGGAAAATTTGGTCGATGGCATAGCGGTTATCCGCATTCCGGAGCAGCTAGAGGTCAGGAGTGCGGACATGGAGGTCCTGCTCGAGCATCTCTACCACGACGTGTGAGCCCTTTTCCGCGCACACATGCACACACTGAACGCCTTCTCTCGCGCCATCGTAGGATGCTCGATGACGCAGCGTCGTTCGGGAGACTAGCGGCCCTCCTCAGGGTCTCCTCGAAGCAGCAGCTCGACTTCCCGTCCATACACGCCCTCGTGCGGACCCGCGTCGAGGCCCTGTTCCCAGCACGTCCCGAAGCGTTCCTGCGGTCGCAACACGCTGAGGAGGCCCTCGTTCTGTCTGTGCAATACGACATACCATCCGTGCGTACCCATACCACACCTATACCCCATATCCGTATCTCCCTTCTGCTCTGCTCCGGCACCCAGCTCACGCGGGTGCACAGATCCGCAAGCCCCTGTTCTACACTGTCGCGACGCACCTCCACTCGCACGACTCCGAGTCTGACCCTCCCTCAGCCTCAAACGACGACGCGGAACCTCCCGCCGCCGCCAACCCCGCCCTGCCCCCAGCACTCGCCGCGCGGTG
>VJXU01001255.1:0-20146 GCA_008694245.1 Ganoderma sp. BRIUMSc
GGTGCTGGTGCTGGTGCTGGTGCTGGAGCGCGAGCGGGAGCAGGCGGCGGTGAGCGTGGAGGTGCTTGTGCGGGTTCAGGCTGTGGCTGCGCGGGTGGGGGTGGGTCCGCCGGTGCTTCTTCGCTGTGGAGGTTGGTTAAGAAGTTGATAGATGGATGTTGACGAAGGGAAGGACGCGGGGAACGTACCCAAGACGCAACTTCAAGCCGCGCAGGAAAATCGCTTCGCGCCGCTCATCACGATCTGCGGTCTGGTGGCCTTTGAGTTCGACGCATCTTGGCTCGAGGAACGCTGTTCCCCGGCGGATCGTGACGTCTCTTATGACCATCTGTGCTTTGTATGTGTCAGAGACCACGACGGACCAGGATGCGGGCGCAACTCACTTTGTACCCTAGCGGCGTTTCCCCAAGCTCGAACTGAGGCAGAGGCTTGAACTCGATGGCAGGGAGCACCGATGCGCCGTCGCTCAGTTGGAACTGGAGCATAGACCGTGGGTACTTGGGCATGGGCTTCTGTTCTCGCGCGTCCCCACTCGCGTCGCGCAACTCTGCCTGCTTGCGGTACTCGACGCGCGACTCGTGGACCTGCAACAGGCTGTATGCGCTGTGCCCGATTTCCATCAGCTCCGTGACTTCGACGAGGACGGGGCCTTTGAGCACGGTATGGTTGGCACTGAGAATGTCCTGCGGAAAGCCCGTGCCCGCGACCATGCTATCGGCGAAGTCGGATCCGAGGAGCTGGGTGTCAACGTTCTCGAGGATGGTAGGCATGTCGCGTGCGGGGTTAAGCTGGAGCTCGTCCTGAATCCACGTGTAGCAACCCTCAAGCCATTCCTGCCGGTGCAACGGCGTAAGCCCATGCAAAACGTCGCGTTAGAACCTGGGTTACTCACGGGATCGACGGTAGGTTGGTGGTAGGTGCGCTTGAGCCACTGGACGACTTGAGGTGGAGGCGGTGGCATGGTTGGGAGATGGAAAGAGAAGAAGGCTGGATCAGGAGTAGGTTGGCGTTTTGATGCGAGTGGAAGGCTTCGTGGAATAGATCAATTCGGGGTTTGTACTCACCGGGGGCTGATATGAAAATGACAGAATACCAATAACTCCTAAGAGGTGTGATAGAGTAGACGTTTGATTCGGGTCGAGGTACAGCGAGACTCGGGCTGGCCTGAGGGCGCAGATTGGGGGCGCAACGGCATTGTCGACAAGGCAATTACTAGGCATGGGCAAGGTCCTTTGTGTACGCAAGGTTTACTCACTTTAAAGCTTCGACATATGAAGCTGATTCCGTCGAACGGTATGAAATGATGGTGGAATGTGGGCCAGTCCGAGGCTTAGGAACTTTGCGGGCCCGAGCTTGAAAGTCTCGGACACCAACGCCGAATGAGAAATGAATGTAATCCCACAAAGATGGCTGCCAAAGTATGATCAATGACGAGCTGTAGAGGACGTCTCGGAGGAGGAGAAAGAGGAGCCGAGTGACGGCGCTGGAGGGAGGAGACAAGTAGCGAAGCTTGAAGCACTGGCACGCCCGACGCGTTCCCTGCAAGACGCGGTATGACGCGTGACGCAAGTGCACGTGATGGTGTGACGCAGAGGTCGAGTTGCGGGGAGCCGTCGCACAGTCGGCGTCCTGAGCTCGGACGACATCGGTCGTAGCCTGCCCGCTCTCGTCGTCTCAAGCCAGCGACGCATCTGACGCCCAGTAATGCTACCGGCCTTCTTCCGTTCGCGGGCGTAACGGGCATGCTTCCATCTTCGTACCGTCTCCTCGTGTCACGACGCCTGCCTATGCAACCACACATCCGCTCGTCCACCAGACGGGCAAATTCAACCAAAACGACTTCCCCTCTACCCTCCTTACCTCGTCTTCCTGTGCCCGACTTGCATGCTACCCTGAAAGGATATCTCACCTCCTTGGAGCCCTTTCTTCTCGAAGACGAGGCCCGCGGAGGTCAGGATTTCAAGACCGCCTACAATGCTCGTCTCAAGCTTGTAGAAGACTTTGAGCACAACATAGGAAGGATATGTCAGCAAAGGCTCCTCGGTACGTGTCCCCGTCTCTTTACCCATACATAAAGCTTAGAGTTCATGGGTCGGGGCGTCGAAGAGCTCGATCAGAGCTCCCCGCACAATTGGCTTGACGACAACATATGGCTTAGGAAGGCTTACCACGAATGGAGAGCACCTCTCATCGTCAACTCCAACTGGTGGCTCGCACTTTCCGATGATCCCTCCATCCCAGCCACCGTCAGGTATCCTGCGCGGCCAACGTCTGCATTCACAACGTGGCAAGTCCGCCGAGCGGCCTGGCTTGTTCATCGAGTATTGGATTTCAGAGCTCAACTCGATCGGTGGGTTCTTATTTGCTAGGGTTTTCTCTTGCTGGGGTTGCTCATTTCTAATTTACAGACAAGAGATATACCCCGATACAACGCGGACAGGTACGTCCCTCGCGTACCTCCGAGTCCTAATCCAGTCCTGAGCACCAACCTGCATCAGGTCTCTGGTTCCGACACGCCGCTCTCCAACCATTCTTCAAGACTCGTATACCACAGCGAGGGTGTGACCGCTTCTCTGTTGTGCTGCCTCCAACCGACCCCAACTCTCGCAAGCTCATCGTAGTGGCTTGCAATTGGATGTATGCGGTCGACGTCGTCGCATCAGATGGAGCTCCTTTCCCTCCGAACGCCATCGAGAATAACCTACGTGCGGTAGTGAACGACGTGAGGTTGCGGAAAGCGAAGGGGGAGCGCGCGGTACCTGTGAGCATACTCACTACCGACGACCGTGACCGATGGGCAGCGGTAAGCACCGTCCGCACTTGAACCTTGCGTTTTCTCATCCGGCATCGCCTCTTTCACAGAACCTTGAACACTTGTTGTCCCTCTCCCCGTCCAATCATGCAGTCCACCAAACAATCGCTGCCTCTGTCTTCGCCCTCAGCCTCGACGACTGGGCACACAGCCTTCCCCCATCTCACAATACCCCCGACGCTGATCTCGCGGCGCATCTCCACAATATCCGCTCTGGGCACAATGCCCGCCCGGGCCACAACAGGTGGTACGACAAGCCGTTCACGCTCATCGTCGAGTCGAACACCCGCGCGGGAGTCCTTGGAGAGCACTCGCCCGTCGACGCGCTCGTTCCTAGCGTCATCGCCGACTATGCCATCGTCCAGGGCGTTGATGAGGACGCGTTTTCCAACCGCCTCGGGGATGATGCGCTAGAATTTTCTGGCACAGAGCAGGTGAATGCTGAGGGGTGGGAGCGTCTGGACTGGGTCGTCGACGACTTCATTGCGAAGGAATGTGAGGACGCGGCGGCCCGTGCCAAGGCGATCGTCGACGACTCAGACGCAGACGAGCTCGTCTTTGACGCGTACGGCGTCGACTGGATCAAAAGCGAAGGTACGTCCCCCCGCCGCGAATCCGCGTCTGCGCGCCTCCTGACGCTCATCCCATCCGCACACGGAAATCGCAGCGCAACTCTCGCCAGACGGCTACATCCAAATGGCGATGCAACTCGCGTGGTACCGCACGCGCGGCGAGTTCACCGCGACGTACGAGACTGTGCTCACACGCCTGTTCAAGCACGGCCGCACCGAGACGATCCGCACGCTCTCCGCCGACAGCCGCGCGTGGGTCCTCGCGATGGCGGACCCGCACTCCCCTGTGCGTTCTCCTGCTTTCTTCCCCTCGTGTTGCGCCCCAGATCCTCATCGTCTGCTCATTTGCGCAGAATGCGACCCGCCTCGAGCTGCTCCGGCGTGCATTGCAGACACACACGGGCACGACGCGCCGTGCGGCTACTGGGCGCGGCATCGACAGGCACTTGCTCGGGCTGCAGCTCATGCTCCTTCCGGAAGCCAGCGCGATGCATCCGCTCTTTGAAGATGTGCTGTTCTCACAGAGCCAGACCTGGAAGCTGAGCACAAGTGGGCTTAGTGCTGGGGAGCAGTTCCGGGGGACTGGGTGAGTGCCTTGTGTGATTGCTGTTGTGTGCTGTCTGGTGGGATACTGATGAATTGTTGGATTGGGCAGGTTTGGTGCTTCATACCCTGATGGCTATGGAATAAATTGTGAGTGTATCATGTTTAATAATGTGTTCCCTGTTAATGTTTGGGTGGTGGACAGACATGCCTGCTCCTGATAGACTGAGGTTTGGTGTTGAGTCCAAGCACTCCTGTCCACATACCAGTACACAACTGTTCATGGCAGCTATTACTAATGCCTTAGAAGATATGAGAGCACTCTGTACAAGTACATTACAGTCACATCTATAATACATAGACATCCTTTGCCAGATGATAGATCTTCTCCCTTGCAATGTTTGCTTATGTTTGAGGCATATGTTTGTGACATGAGAAATTCATTCAAGTTGAAATACAAATGCTCAATTACAAGACTGAGAGGCATGATGGTCACTGGTCAGCTATACATTCAAATCAGGCCTCAACAAGATCCTCTGGCATCACCCAGACCTCATCACCCCAGGCAGCTGCCATTCTTCCCACCATAGTAGCAGGAGCTCTCTCCCAAACAAAATCCCAGGAAGTAACAATGTACATGCCTCTCTTGCAGCGAGTCAGCATGACATTTGTTCGCCTCTTGTCATCCAAAAAGCCCAGTCCATGAGACCGGACTAGTGAGACTATGATGTAATCCTTCTCATTTCCTACAGGATTGAGAGTTCAAGCAAGTGATTTGAAGAAAAGTCACAAAATTGACTTGCCTTGGAAGGAGTCCACATTGAAGCACTTGTCTTCCCAAATGAGACCAGAAGCCTTCATGTCCATTTCTAGGAAACTGCGCTGGGCATCATATGGAGTAATGATGCAGTACTCTTTGTCTTCTCCTTGGAGCTTCTCAGCAATTTTAAGGACTGTGACTCTTTCTGCAGGATTCTAAGTAAAACTTGTAAGCCAGGCTCAGCAGTGATCAATAAAATCAAAATGAAACCTACATGCCAACTGGTTTTATGCTGCAACTCCCTAGAGTCTTGAGTGTCAACAAACCAGCAGCTAGGCTGGGTTGAAGGGACTGGGTGTTCTGGATTGGACTGTAGCTGTCCTTCATACATGACATCTGAGACAACCTCTCCAATGAGAGGAGGCATGCGATCTAGACAAGTTTACTTAAATTATTTGATATGAAAAGTATAAGCACACTTACACTGGATGCTCAGGAATACAGCTAGTTCTCTGAGGTGAGGTTTTTCAAAAACACTCTCAATAGTGCTGTCTGTATCAGCACCAAAAGGAGGCACTATTCATAATATATAATCAGCTTCAAGAATCTCAATAAGCATTGATAACACTTACATTGCTTGTCATCTCCAATCATACAGATCTTGTTGATGGATGGAAAATTCTGGAGAGGAGTGATGTAGTCTCCCAGGGCAATCTGGCTGGCTTCATCAACAACCAGAGTCTTGATAGGGTTGATCTGAGTGAAAATGTCAATTTTGGAGTTGGAGAGCATAGAGAGAGTGCATAGGATGACAGGGATCCCTTGGAGAGATTTGTCACGCCTAGCTTCCCGAAAGTGATCAGATTGAATGATATTCTTTCTGATCTTAGTGTAGATATGCTCATGCCTCATAGTTCAATTTAGCAATGTGCATCATGGCAAAAGAAGAAGACACACACCATCCAAAATGAAAATCCTGGGAGACAAGAAGCCTCCAGGTCATGAAATCCACATCAGCTAGCTTCTCAGCTATATTCTTGACAGCAATGTTTGACTGGGCCACCAGCCAGATGCCAGATGTACCAGCAGCAACTGCTGAGCAAACAAAGGCTGCAATGACAGTGGTCTTCCCTGATTAGTGATAACCAGAAATGAACATTGTGGTCAGTGATGCATCTAAAGGTGAAGGGTAATTTATGATCAAACCTGTGCCAGGAGGCCCTTGGATGATAGTCATTCTTGTCTCATTTGTATTGAGGAGCATATGCTCCACAGCACGCTGCTGTGACCTGTTCAGAGGGCGAGTAGTGATGATCTCTGGAATGGTGTCCACATTTGGAAAAGTCTCAGGCCATGTAGACTCAGAGGAGGGCTCAAAGATGTACTTGAGGAAGGGGTTTTGCAAGAGGTCACTCTTCCCTTCAAGTACCTGGAGGACAGCATCTGACCGCTGCCGCTGTGCGTTGGTGGGGCCATCAGCGCCCTCAGTGCTGATGGACTTGATGACGCGTCCTTCGAAAGAACTCCCAGCCTTGAGGGCGACGTTGCGACCAATGATGGACTGCAGCTGGGCATCGACGACGAAGTCAATACCCATTTGGGGGTCATGGACAGTGATGCGTTGAGTCCGAGACTACATGGAGTATCAGCGGAGGAACGGATAGCTTAGATGATCGAGCAGCGATATATACCTCATCCCTCATGAATCGGTTCTGAAAGCGCTCAGCGCGGACTCGCGTCGTCTGGTTGCGGCTGCTAACGGCGGTGAATTCATGCAGGGTGGACGTAGGTTGATCGAGCGCGAGGCGTTGCTCGCCGCGTTCAAGGCGGGCCAAGGCACTGAGCAGCTGGTGAGGGAGATTAGATAATGATGGCGAATAGTCGGCATCAGGCCATCAGAAGACATACCACATCGCCCTTGTCTCTAGTGTTGACCCTAGCTGCATTCTGTACCCTCTCCTCCATGCCCTCATATCTTACCACAGCTTGGGCGGCCCAGGCCTGTTGCACGCAAGCAATGGTGGTGGCGGCGGCACGTTTCTCGTCGAAGACGGAGATTGCGAAAGTGGTCTTCACGTTCTCCTTGATCGCCTGGTCTCCGGTTGCGAACGCGATGGCAGCTAACGCTGGTTGGCCTCTGACACCGAATGCGGACTGCAGGTCGATCCCGTTAAGGATGCGTAGGCCGTGGTCAGCGAAGAGGGCGATGGTAAGCTTCGCAAGGTCGAAAGCAAGAAGAGTGACGTCTTCGTTGCATAGGATCGTATCCTTGAGTAGTTCGCGGCCCTGGTAGGCCTTGGCGCCCTTTCCCTCGGCGTGGAATTGGATAACGATCGCCCTTGTGGGGACGGCGATGACGAGACGGCCGAGACGGCCACCCTTGCGCGAGTTTGAATATATCGGAGCGAGGCCGACACGACGAGGAGCAGAGAGTCCACTGAGGAGGCCGTCGAGCATCTCCTGGGTGATCTTCGACTCCAGGACTTCATCCTCGATCCGAATGTCGGGGTGATAGTCATCGATGAGGGTTTGTTGAATGGTGCGGGTCTTGGGTGGCATAGTGAAAAGCGGGTGATAGCGTGTATGAGGGGATTCTGGGAGTCGTCTCGAATGTGGTGGTGTGGAGGCAGATGACGGGGATGAAGACTGTTGCTGGAGTGAGCTCGAAGACAAGGCGTGTCTGGAAGAAGCACCGGGAAGGAGCGGCATCTTGGGCCTCAAAAGGGCCATTCGCACTCTTCCCTTTGGCCTGTGCTTCTTAAACGATCGGGGTCGATACGCACGGGCCCCGTTCCGTACCTTGTCAATTGTGTCGCCGCACAACATACTACCGCAGCATTGTTGGCGCCGGCGCACCCATTTCATGCAGTCAAACTTGTTCTATTCTGGCATCTACACAATTGTGTGCCGCTCCAGCTAGCCAAACACGTTGCATAGAATCATACCACACCGATAGAACAACAGCCGGGAGCTTGTGACGATGGAGTACACCGGGCTGATGAAAGGCGCCTCTCAGCAAGAGGACCAGCAAAACACTGGTCTCGTGGCAGACAACTCGCGGTCACGGCGTGTTTTTAGGAAAAGCCTAGACTGGGAGATGAGCGTTCTTGCACAACAGCCTGGGAGAGAGCAGAGGCGGCTTTCGATAGCGCCGTTACAGCGAAGAATGAGCCCAGCAAATACCATGTGTCAGTGGAGGCCCAAGGTTTCCGGCCTGCGGCTGGTTGTTGACTGGAGAGCTTGGACTTGGCCAGCCCAAGAGCTTCCTGAAGCACGCTGAGTCCCCACAAGACGCGAGAGCAACAAGCCACGTACTGTCATTCCAGCGACCAGAGTGGACTACTGCTTGGCAACCTCCATAGCGGGATCATTACCGTAGTTATACTTATGGATGAGCTCGGGTAAACTCTGCTCCTGCGAGTTTGCGACAAAGAGCAGTTCCGTTGGCCGGAAATGGGAGAGGACTAGGCTCGGCTGTAAGCTTCAATGAGTCTTGGGGCCGGGGAGACGATACTCCGTAGTAACTTCTGTTGCCAGCCGCAGCAGCACCCAACATAGGCCCCAGCAGCATGTGCGGAAATGAGGGACTGCGCATAAGCACGAAGATAAGTCGATGAGGAGTCGCGGGTCCAAGATGATGGGAGGGAAAGAGAGCTGAGAGCGCCTGGCAAATGCTTGCCAACTGCGCGAATCGGCGGGCGCTTCCAGTGACCAGTGCTTGCACTTGGACCACCACTCCCAGCTCTGCCTCTGTCCGTCCCGCTCCACACTATGTCTACCCCAATCATCATTGGTGTTGGTGCCATCGCTGCAGCAATCGCAGGTCGCTCGCTCGTCCGCAGAGGCTTATTTGGGGGCAAGAACGCTGCGGAGCAGTGGGTCAAAGGCGGTTTCAAGGCAAAGATGGACCGAAAAGAAGCTATTGCAATCCTCGGCCTCAAGTAAGTCACCACATTCCTCAAATGTATGTCGTACTGGCATTTAGCCCCCGTCTGACTTTAGAGACGGCCCGGCCCTCAAGAAGCAGCTGAAGGATGCGCACCGCCAAATCATGCTGGCGAACCATCCTGATCGTGGGGGCTCGCCATACCTCGCGAGTAAAATTAACGAAGCGAAGGATATGCTTGAGAAGGAGGGACGGTCGAGGTGATCCTCAGCTTGTTCATGGTACGTCCTCATCACCATGTGCCACCAAAACTTAACTCAAGCGGCTCGCAGACGCTTTCTGCTGCTTTAGGTCTCTGCTTCTGCTGTATTCATCCTTAATCATGTACATTGCACTCGCGCATAATACCAGCTCCGTTCCCTTCATCCTCATATGCATTCTGGTCGATGCCAACGCTGGATCCTCTGCAGTCAATCCTCATCGACATCAACTCGAAGCCGTTGACCGCGTCTCCTTGCTGACTAAGCCCGCCTTCTCTTGCCACCTCCCGCTATGTCCTCCACAGATCTCCAGCCATCCAAGCTTGGAACAAAGGAACAGTACGTCGATTGCGCATGCATGAAGTCCGCGCTCATACCACAACCGTAGCTGGGATAATGTATACTCCTCAGAGCTAACGAACTTCGAGGAAATTGGCGATGAAGGCGAAGTGTGGTACGTAGATCTCGTTTTGCAGGTTTCATTTCATGCGCATTCCCATTCATAGCGGGCATGGCTTGTTTATCCATTTCCTATAGGTTCGGGGAAGACAGTGTAGAGAAAATGGTGGACTGGGCTTTGGAAAACTTGCCTTCCGATTCATCCCCGTCTATCCTCGAAGTGGGAGCAGGCAACGGAAATCTGCTCTTCGCGCTTTGCGAAGCGGGCTACAATCCGTACAAGATTCTGGGGGTCGACTACAGCCCAGACGCGATCAAGCTTGCGCAGGCTATCTCAAAGAACAGGTCAACGCCGCAGACGGACGAGGCTGAAGGCGAAGGCGAGGGAGCGGCGTCCACGCTCGAGGATACAGACAAAATTACTTTTGCTGTTTGTGACTTCCTGCAAGACGACGTCGTTCCACCAGAGAGCATGGCAGCGGAAGCAGGATCAGTCGCCGTGTGGGACTTGGTATTGGACAAGGGGACGTTTGACGCGATGGCTCTTGCTGAGAAGGACGCGAGCGATCGAGCTCCTGCAGATGGATACCCTGCTCGGATTGGTCGGGTCGTTAAGCCGGGAGGATTTTTCCTCATCACTTGTGAGTATGCGGTATGTCTAGCATAATTGTTCTGGATGCTCAGCCACATGTCATCGTGCAGCATGCAATTTTACCGAAAAGGAGCTGGAAGCGAAATTCGCGAACAACGTGACGGGACTGCGGTACCAGTATGTCTTCGTATTCTCGAGATGATCGGGACGTTGATAGTTTTGTTCAGTTCCAGGATACCGTGGCCGACGTTTTCATTCGGAGGTCACAGCGGCAATGTGTATTCCAGCGTAGCCTTTCATAAACCTTAATCCATCCAGTGGAGGACGCAAACAGCGCTGATGTATTCAGAACTTGCGATGACCCAGGAACGCGGAAGAAATCATCTTGCTATAGGAATGACATCCATCCCCGTCCTCAAGGCCTGCAGCGCCACCTGGCCCGCCCACTTCAAGAACCCTTCCTCGTCTCTGAATGCCTCTCTAAGGAAATACACGAGCCCCAATGCGACCGGCTCAATCTTCGATCCTTTTGCAAAAACTTCCTCCAAGGGCGCCTTGTTCTTGGTATTGGGCAGGTCTTCCGCGCTTTCCGAACGCAGCAGCGGTGTTGCGAGCTGCGTGTTCGCAAGCACGTGGATGAAGAGTTCCCTCATGAAGGTCTGAGTCTGTACCTTGAGGGCGGTAAAGTCTACGGGCTTGAGAATCGCGAGCGTGCAGCAGTCCTTGGCGATCCACCAACCAAACGCGCGCGCGACATTGCGCATGCGCGTCGACGAGATGGACTTCACATTGAAGCCCGCGCGGTCGTGGTCGTCGAGGTTCTTGAGGATCTCCGCACCGCCGACGGTCGTCTCGCCCATCTCGCGGAGGAAGTCCCAGAGGCAGAACTGGAGTGTGATCTTGTGCGAGTGAGAGAGGCGGCAGAGCTGCTGGCCGACGAGCGCGTAGTACGGGTTGTACTGCTTTTCCTGGGCAAGGACGCCTCAGCTGCAGTCGAATGCGCGAATACTAGCGAAATGAAACGCACATTACCGCAGCAGTGCAGTATCACACGGACGATCTCGCGCTGCTGCACCTCCGTCAGCTTCAGCTGGGACAGCCGCTCGCACGCGTCTGCGTAATCCTGTCGGCGGAACTGAGCAACCTCATTTTGTGGAGAATGAGTCTGATCGACGCACATCACTGCTCATGAGCACGACAAAAATGCTTCTCCGGATGTCCGTGTTCATGCCTTGCTTCTTCGCGAGCTTGAGAAGGGCGTTCTCGCCTGGTGCGTCTGGGGCTACCGCAGCTGCGTTTTGGTTCTGGGCTTCTTGCTGGTGCTCGAGAAGGGGGTCCCCACCCCACGCGGCACCAACCAGCCACCACTTGCCCTTGCTATCGGCAGTCCGCAGGTCCTCCAGCGAGACGCGGAGAGGCTCATGCGACATTACTACCGAAGCTGCATGTTAGCGAAGAGGCAACGGCGCGGGGAGAGGTGACGAACCATGACGCTTCTTGTTGAGCCCTGACAAGAACTTCTTCATGCGTTCCACGGCCTCGCCACCCGCAGCTTGGCCAGCGGCCTTCTTAACCTTGTTGTTCTTCAGGTTGCTGAGGGTCTCGACCATGAATCGCGTGCGAGAGCTGAGTGCTGTGGTGTCATCAGGGACTTTTTCGTGAACAATCTGAATGATGTTCTTCAGCGCAGTCGGGTCGTCTTGCCTGAGTTGCTGTCCCGAATCTATTGAATACCCGGTCAGAGTCTTCGCGCACCGCATAGAAACGAGGATCGCCCTTACTCCTCGCTACCTTCAACAGTAGCTCCACTTTGAATTCGGTGAGGTCTCCGTCGAGCAACGCACGAATTACATCGTACACGAGTACACAAGAGATGACTTGGAAGTTGTATAGCTCCGACAGAAGGACGATCAAGTTGGAACATTCTTTGCCGATAGTCCCATCAGCTGCAGAAGAATCTTCGGAGACGTCGAATATGTCGTTCAGCGCTGCAAAGTGGGTATCATAGGACGCAATGACGTGCTGTACGAAGAAAGCCGCTTCAAACACACGTATATCAGATATAACGCATTGAGGCAAATCAGAGTTGCCCACCGAACTCGATCCCAATCAGCTTGTGGAGAGCAGAAACAAATGCAGCATGCAGAACGACATATTGATCCAGGAGCATCGAATGCGATGATATTCCGTCGGTGATAAGTTTGGTCAGGGTCTCTGTGACGTCTGGTAACATTTTAGTTTGAGAGATCGATTACAGTTGAGGAGGCTTAGACCAACCATGTCTCCGATTATTTCTGTAAACTTCCTCAATGCCGTCCATGATAGATGCAATGTTCTGTTCGCTCATACTACAGTAGCTCGTCAGCATTTGCCACTTTGTCAGGCGGATGTGGACGCACCGGTTTAGTAGTCCCTTAAGTTGCCTCGTGAGTTTGAGCTGAGATTCGGAAACTTGCCCACTCGCGGCTTGCGCGCTTTTGCGGAGGTGCGGAGGGATGTATTTCGACCCTGCGCAATCGTCAACTTACGACAATGAAAGGGGTTGCAAAACAAACCTGACGGCATGGATTGAGATGTGTTCTTAACGTCCACTTCATTCTCATCTTCTGCTATCGACCTCCCATCCTCAGGTTCCTCCACATTCTCATCGCTGCTTCCATTTCCAAAGCCGTGCCACTCCTCTGATTCTGCTTCTTGGTTCGCATGTTCGTCGTCAGGGTCGTCGGCTTCCTCGTCGTCCTCTTCGTCCTCAATTACTGCGTCCACGTCTTCGTCATAATCATCGCCTTCTACCAGGGACCCACCCTCATCGGATGCATCTGATTCAAAGTCCTCACCATCCTTCCCAAACTGTATCAGGACCAGCTCAGGAAACATATCAAAGAAGCCTCACCTCAAACGTTGGCAAAGACGACTCGAACTCATTCAAGCCATTGAGGAGGTCTATGGATATCGGTTTGAAACATGACGAGAAACGAGTGGGGTAACGTACTTACCATCTAATCCGTCCTCGTCCTCTCCTTTTCCGTAACGCGCAGTGCGTTTACCTCCCTTGACCCAACCAAGCTTGCGCTCGAGGTAGGCAATGTAGGCATCCTCTTCCTCTTCTTGAGGTGTTCGAAGGATCGCGTCGAGAGCCGGTTTGGCGGCTCGTTTAGAAACTTTTGGCACACTCGCGCCTGCTAACTTCTCGAGAGGGGTCTTCGTCTTTGCTATCTTCGCGCCGGATGTTTTTGTCTGCTCTCTTCCGAGTTTGTGAACGGCGTTGGCTGGGGGAGGACGAGCGACCGGTTTTTGAGTGCTCTCTACCTTAGCCTTCTTGCGTTGAGGAGATTCGGCATGGTCTGCCTCCGCCTGTCTCTTCCCATTATGGGCCTTGTTCGATGGTGCAGCTGAAAAGTAGTCTGCTTTGCGTTGCTTGCGGGTGTCTCTTGCCTGTTTCCGAGCTTCTTTTCGAGAGACTGGCTGCCCTCCTTTGCGTTTGTGCTTTCGCGCGGAGTCTTGGGTTTCGAAATGAGATGAAATGTCTAGCAGTGAATGCTGGAAACGCACTATTTTCTCCACTGATTTCCTCGATGAGGGACTGGGGGAGGGACGGACCAGTGTGGCTGCGAGCAGGCATGGCGGGCGCGGTGAGTTCGGAAGGCGCAGAGGACCCATTTGGCCCCAGGGCCATGAGCGCTTCTATTCCCTCGCTCTTACTCACCGCCCATCACCTTCGTGGAACACCACCCGTCGCTCTGCTTCGCTCCTTCGCCCTGCTTGCACGACCTTCGCCGCCATGTCCATGGAGGAGAGCATTAGCTTGGAGGAGACCAACAAGATCCGTATCTCCCTAGGTCTCAAGCCTCTCACCGACGACAAGGCTCCGGCTGGCGACAAGGAGAAGGAGGCAGAGGACAATTATGCCAAGAAGCGGAAACTGGAAGCGCAGGACCGCCAATCTAAGTAAGTGTCTCAGCTACACTCGCACATGGCCCCACTCATGCCCTCTGTGTCCTCTCCAGAGCGGTTCAAGATCGTATTGCGAAGTGAGTACCTCTTTCCCTGCCATGGTTGCCCTGCTGTTGCTTCTACCTTCCCTTGGTCAGCTCGAGCCCGCGTCTGCGTGGCTAAGGCACAAGGGTGTATCAACCCTGTGTCGAGATTTCTCTGGCCGATGGAGCCCGAACGGCCATATCGTTCAACGCGCGGCTGATACTCAGTGAGCCAGCTGGTGAGACACCCAATCATGCTCCTTCTTGTGGTACACCTATGTGGTCACCTGCGGTAGTACCTTTTCCTACCACTCCTCTTGGACCCACAGTCCTGCCCAAATGTGTATGAGCTGGTGAAGGTGAAGCACGGAGATGAGGGCATTATCGGGAACTTGCGATCATTCCGGGGCTAGAGGCTTTGTCAAGCTCGATTTGAGGACCGGGTAGCTGGAAGCAACCATAGGGTTCATGCCGTCGCATCGAGGTACTCATCCAGTTTTCTCATCAGGGCGAAGAATAAGCGGGAACTTAATGCGAAGCTGAAGGGTTCGACACTCGGTGACGCTGAAGACGATGTAGATGATACCCTGAAATGGATCAAGCGGAGTAAGAAGAAGGAGAAGGCCCTGGCGAAGAAGCGGCAAGAGGAGCTTGAGCATATGGACAAGGTCTTTCAGGGTGATGACTACACAGAGAGTACGTGCATTGCGCCGTGTTTTCTTTTCGTCCATCCTGCTAACTTGCGCCATCTCAGAGGACCTTGAGGGTCTCAAAGTTAGTCATGATTTTGAAGGCATGGACGAGGGAGAAGCCCGCATCCTGACCCTGAAAGACAGCCGCATCCTCGACAACGAAGGTGGGTGTTCGCACCTTGCTCAATATTTGACAGGGCTCCCTAATAGTCTCCTCACAGAGGATGAGCTGCAGAACGTCGAAATGGCTGAGCGTGAAAAGGAACAGAAAAACCAGGAGCTCAAGATCAAACGACGAGACTATACCGGCTACGACGATGAAGAGTTTGCTGCTGGTGCAGCTGGTATGAAACGCGCTGTGTTATCCAAATACGACGAGTTTTTGGAAGGGCCGAAAGAGACCGTGAGTATTGACAACTTCGTGGGTTGCAGATGTTCAATGCGCTGCCTCTAGGGGTTCCGGCTTGATAGCTCAACTCTCGCTGCCCGCTCGAAGAAGGAAGACTCCGAAGGCACAGTTTCAGTCAACAAGTCATTGCTGTCGATTGACTACGCCAGTGAGTCCAGCTTGACGCGATAAGATGATCCGAGCTGATTAATCCGTCTTGTTCTAGAGAACCTTGAGTCCGCAGACTACCTGCAGCCTGGCGATGTCGGGTTTAAGAAGCCGAAGGTACGTTTCATTAGTGCATTCAATCGTTCCGACACTACGTATTTACGATGATCACCATAGACTAAGAAAAAGCGTTCGACACGTCGCGTCAATGCCGAAGATTCTGAAGTTCCATCCATGAACGGCGAAGACCAGATGCAGGTAGACGAGAAGCCCATTGTCCCTCGCCCACGTAATTTGGATGCCAATTTCGTAGATGACGACGAGCTGCAAGCAGCTCTTGCACGTTCGCGGCGTGCGAAGCTCCAGAAACCGAAGAAGTTGTCCCCCGAGGAGATTGCACGGCAAAGTACGTGGATCAGTGCGCTGACCATCGATGTGTGCACTGACTCCGCACATTGCAGTCGCCGCGCAGCGTGCGCAGTCTGAAGCGAAGGAGGCTATTGTGGTCGGAGATGGCGATGATGACGAGGACGGCGGACTGACGATCGATGACACGTCAGAGTTCGTCCGCGCGATCACCTATGACCCTACCGCAGTCAAGAAAGAGCCCGCCGAGGCTCGTGTCAAGCCCGAAGCATCTCCGGAGCCTTCGAGGCTTCCATCCACAGCCCCGCGCGTTGACTCAGAGGACGTCGACCATCCCATGGAAGAGATCGAGGCCGGCGAGTTGGTCGTGAAGGAGGAAGAGGATGAGGAGGCAATACTCAACGCCATCGAGAACGCCATCAAGGAGGCAGAGGCGATGGACGTGGACGAAGCTGCCTCGGGAGACGCCTCGGTCGGCACTTCCACAGAGCAGAATTTCGGTTCCGGCATGGCGGCGACCCTCAATATCCTCCGGCAGCAAGGTGTCCTTGCCCGACCAAAGGCAGACGAGGCCGAGCGCGAACACGTGCAGCTGCAGCGCGACGTGTGGCTTGCGGACTACCGGCGGATGCTCGCGCAGCGGGACTTCGACCGTGCGAAGACGCGCGGTGGCAACAAGGACCAGGCGACGCGCGAGTACGAGAACCGGGTGCGCGAGCAGCAGGAGGCGCGGCAGAACCTGGACCTGTTCCGGAACTACAAGCCGGACGTGAACATCGTGTACTACGACGAGTTCGGGCGCGAGCTGACGCCGAAGGAGGCGTGGAAGGCGCTCTCGCACAAGTTCCACGGCAAGGGCTCGGGCAAGGCTAAGACGGAGAAGCGGCTCAAGAAGATTGCGGAGGAGCGCAAGAAGGAGGCGATGGCAAGCGGCGACACGCCGCTCAGCATGAACCAGGCGTTCCAGATCCGCCAGGAGAAGACGGGCCAGGCGCACTTTGTGCTCTCCGTCGGCAACCGAGGGTACGTTTGTTTCGTCATATCTTCATGCATGGTGTGATTTTGACACGTATACTTGGTTTACAGAGCCGTCCCGCAGGCTGCGGAGTTCCTCGACACCCAGCCGCTCACGAAGGGCAAGACGGAGAAGAAGAACAAGAAGAAGCACGCGGACAAGGATGCCATCCCGCAGCTCGACTCGACCGGGTTCATGACGCTCCCTGCGCCAATCCCCAACAACGGCAGCCCCGTCGCGTCGGCTGGTGGCTCTCCTGCCCCACGCCCCGGTTTCTCGCGGATCGCGTCAGTTGCTGCTGAGGTCGACACGCCGAAGGAGGGTACACCCGTTCCGGCGGAGAGGACGAAGGTCGTCATTGGTCTTGGGACGAAGCGCAAGGCCAACGGGGACGCACAGGGCACGCCTCCGCCCAAGTCGCAGAGGCGGTAATTCGGGCCAGCTGGGACTTTGGCACAAGTCTGACGATTTGACTTTTTTGTTGTTTGTGCATTTCACGAAATATGCTATGCACTGCTTGTGCTCTAGAAATACATGATATTACTTGTACAGTACATGGACGGTGTGGTCGTTGATGTAATGGGTATCGGCATTGATGCGAACTTTACAGTGTGCTGACGCTTGTGAGATGAAGGTCCTTCGTGACGACGCAGCGACCCTTGTCGCGTCCTGTTGCAGTAGTGAATGCTTGCATGAGTGATGCTTGACCGTCATCGACCCTGCGGAGATGGTTAATGAGCGCAAAAAGGTGATGTATGCGGCGATGTAGCGTACCATTCCACGGCATGCGCGTCCTTTTCCAGCGCGACCTTGACAGTGGCCCAAGAGAATCGGACGAATGAAGGGTATCCAAAGGTAGGCTCCACCGAGCCCCTGATCCATGCCTGTGTTTTGGGATCCGACGGGTACCCACTGCCCGTCTCCTCCAGCCATCCCCCCTTCGGCGGCTTTCCCGCCTCTTTCTTCTTCCCCTCTGATGACTGCGAAGGGTTGCGGAAGAACTTGGATTCGACCAGTTCATGCGCCGGAGTCCTCTCCTCGTACACCCAGCCCTCGATCCAGGCGTCGCGCGTCACCTTTGCGGCGACACTCGCGGCGCCGACGATCTTGAAGTTGAGGTCGGCCTTGGCCTGGACGGTGAAGGAGATGTCGGGGAAGAGGGAGGAGAGGTAGGCTTCGTAGGTGGTCGTCTTTCCGAGCGCGTCGACGTAGACCTCCGAGAGCTGGATGCCCTTGGCGAGGACCTCGCGGATGAGGAGCACGGTCGCGTTCTGTGACTGTTGGTTGAGGTTCGTCGGCGGCCGCTTGAGCATGCCGGCGGAGATGGCTTTCGGGCTGTATGGTAGATTAATTAGCATTCGCGTCAAACTTATATGCAGGCCGTATGTAGCGAAGAGAATGCAAAGAACAACACTTGTCCTTGTCTTAGATGGCTCAAAGTCAATAGTGTGGCCGAGAGGCAGTTTGTTCGGCGATAGGTCTATCGGCCAGAGAGAATGGAGCATGCAAGAGCTATGTCTCGGAGACCGCAAGGGGTTTGGATTGCAATATCCCTGCTTGAAGCACGCCATACACCTCTCCATACAAGGTTCAATCCCACATATGCTTCCAATGGTAGGAGAAGCTTGTCTCGTGCTGTGCAGGACCTACGAGAACTTAAGACACTTACCTCAAAACACGGACGGACCACCCAAGATTTGTCGGGTCGGACCCCAAGGTGTCCAAGAGTGAAGAGCGCACCTGCGCAGTCAGAGTTTTCGAATCTAAACAATGGTGGAGGGAGTCAGCATCAACAGCGCGGGTGCAGACACCCAGGGCTCACCCGTAAACCCAAGCCCCTCGAGCTCCTCCTTGTAGGCCATGGGGCAGTATGCCACACCATACACAAGAGGGCCCAAGACAGGACCTCTACCTGCCTCATCCACTCCGAGAAAATAGGGGCCGGGTGCGGTAGGGGTTGGGGAGTGGTAGGTGTAGGACTCGGTGAGGGGGATGGACGGGTCAGGGACTGAAGGGATGCTGGCAGTGGGCTCTGGCGTGTCGTCGCTCATGGCTTCGGTGGGTTGTGGAGGCGGAGGCGGATAGTAATGCCGCGCCCTGGTGGTGTCGTGGCTACAGGCAGACGCGACCTGAGACGCGTTGTTGCCTTGTGTTTGCGCGAACGCGCTAGCCACAGACGCGTCTCCTTGAAGGCGCTGAGCAGTTCTACTACCAGTAGTGAGCTTGGCAACATCTGGGCAATGTCAAATTCATTGCCAACTCGAAGGGGCTCGAGTGTCCGGAAACTCGCGATAAGTAACATGCTCCTTCATTCCAGTTCTTCATTCGTAGGTGTCTTTGCCCGAGCTTATACACACTGTTACCAACGATGCCTGACTGTAGTGAACTAGGTACTACTATGCGGTTGCTAGACACGACCACGGGAGAGTTTCGGTGGATCGATAGTCCTCTCGATAAGCCATACGCCATCCTCTCGCACACTTGGGATGGGGCAGAACAATCTCATCACAACATCGTTACCGTCCGCACCGCTCTCGAGGCGAGCGCAAGTCTCGATATCCTGCCCGTAGGACACGCTACGGCCACACAGAAAGATACCCCTCCAACCTCGATTCTCTCATCCCCCGATGTCTCCGAGAAGATTCGCCGCGCCTGTGCCATTGCCCAAGAAGACGGCTACGAGCTTATGTGGATAGACTCCTGCTGCATCGACAAGTCTAGCAGTGCCGAACTCTCAGAGGCTATTAATTCCATGTACAGCTGGTATCGGCACGCCAAGGTCTGCTATGTCTACCTCTCCGATGTCCCAGACGACGATCTACCTTCCGAGCCCAACTCCCACTTCCGTGGAGCACGATGGCATACACGCGGTTGGACTTTGCAAGAGCTCCTCGCCCCTCGATACGTCGTTTTCTACTCCAAAGGCTGGCAGGTCTTAGGTACCAAGAATACCTTGGCGGCAGTTGTCGAAGATGTGACAGGTATCGATCGTGCAATTCTTAACCACGAATTGCCCCTCCAGTCGGTCAGCGTCGCCCGGCGAATGTGGTGGGCGTCTGCACGAGTTACAGCCCGCGTCGAGGACGAGGCGTATTGCCTCATGGGCATCTTCGACATCAACATGCCCACTATCTATGGCGAAGGCCGTCACGCATTCGTCCGCCTCCAAGAAGAGATCCTTAAAGTTGTACCGGACCAAAGCATCTTCAGCTGGGCCCTGCGCACCGACCCCGAAGCCCAGCACCCACATCACATCCAGCGCGTCGGGCAGGCCAAGTTCTTCCGGATGCTTAACACCGAATACCAGTACCCCTCGCATGTGGAGCTCCAGGTGCTTCTTGCCTCGTCACCAAGTGCGTTTGCGACGTGCGCCGACGTCCGCGTCGTACCTCATCGTCAGTTCCTCCACCGGCTCGCGATCAAACAGCGCAACGTCCCCCCGCCCCAATACACCATAACGCCCTCCGGCATCCGCACATGCCTCCCTTTCGTCTCCATCGAGCACTTCCCAAGGCCCTTCGCACACACGCTCGACTCCTCCACATCCAGCCCCAACCCCGCTTCCGACTCATCAGCGAAGTCCAAGTCCAAGGTCCGCACGATCGTCGACGACCTGCGCCTCACACACAGCGGCCTCGCGCTCCTCCAGTGCGAAGACGGCGCGGGCCGCCTGCTCGCCCTGCCCCTCTACGGCGGGATCAACAGCGACTTCGCAG
>VJXU01001261.1:0-12011 GCA_008694245.1 Ganoderma sp. BRIUMSc
CGCATGAGCTACGTCAACCGCCTCCAGCAGCAACAGCAGCAGCAGCATGGCGGCGCGAGGGCGGCGGGGGCGAAGGACGCGGGGACGGAGCTGTACGAGAACATGTGCATGAACGCGGTGAACCAGAGCATCGGTGCGTCCAACCTTGTACACACGGTGTAAATTGAGGATACGAGCAGTCAACGTTTCTTTCTTGGCACAGGGCGCGCGATTCGACATCGAGCGGACTGGGCGGCGCTGGTGCTGGTGGACGGACGATACGCGTCGCCGAGGATCCGGGCGAAGCTGCCGAAGTGGATCGAGGCGGGGACGGTCGTTGCGGAGGGCTTCGGGCAGGCTATGAAGGAGCTTGGGCGGTTTTATCGGGAGAAGAGGGGTGTGTAGATGAGATGGAACGTACTTGTTTGTGTAGCGGTAGGACTCGGATAGGGTACGCATGAGCGGATACGACATCAAACGGGAGGATTCGTTCATCTTCAGGTCGGGTGAACGATGGATATGGTTCGTTCAGGCTACAAAAGTGATCACAATGTATGCGCACAAAGCGCATCGCTTGCAGACCTTGGGTTCTGGATAGCTCTCCTTGGCGTTAGAACACAGATGCCTTGAGGTACAGCATAGAGTGCTATGGACGCAACGGGAGTCACGTTCACGTTCGCGCATTATCGTACAGTGGTTGATTCACAGGCTACACGACATCCAGCTACCCCCTCCACGGGGTCGCTGTGGCCGAGACCCAAGGGAGGATAAACGTCTTCTCCTTGTCCCACTGCCACACCACAGAATGGACAGTCAGTCGTGACAGCTCAGGCTGGAACATGGAGAGCGCACGTACGACGTCGCCTGTCCAGTATACGTCGCTCTCGACGAGAGCTTTGACCTCGGCATACGACTCTGCCTCGACGATTCTGAAGGACCCGGCCATCTTGCGCTCGGCGTCGGGAATGTCGAGGCATTCGTTGGGGGAGAGGATCGCGCCTCCCAATTCTGCACAACAAGGATGCGAGAGTGAGTGCACGTTCTACGGAATTTGAGGCAGGGCGACCCACTGATCCTGGACTCCTTGGCCGAATTGGCAAGGTGCTGCTCGCGGACCTTAAGACGACGCGCTGGTGCACCGTCGTCGGTGTAATCGGGGGCGTAGAGAATGAAGTACGGCATTTCTGCGCAGAGAAGACTGAGCTCGAATGTGCTGTGACTGGCCTTTCCGATCCTTTCGCGACTTTATATACCGCGCTGCTTTCTCGTTAGAACCAATTAACATGACAGTGCCCGATAAGGATGAGATCATGGATCTCGTAGATCTCGGTCAGCAGGCGCGCATCGGGCTGGACCGCTCGACTAGGCGCTTGGTCAGCGAGCTTGGCTTGACCTCCAGGCTCCGACTCCGAGTTGCTCTGGGACGACGCTGACGGCGACCACGACTGCAGACGATGCGTTCAATGTCCTCTAACTCTAGCCATCTGCTTCGACAGTTCATCACAGCTCCTCGACGCTGTTCGCGCGACTCCTTCTCTTTCTCTTTGAGACGCTGGTCCTCGGACGCCTCGCACAAATCGGCGGCGAGCTCACGGGCCACTGCGTCCTGTTTGAGCCTGGGGCCGACACCTGATCGTTCTGGGCCTTCGCAACTGTCCTCTCTCAAGGGTACTCGGAGAACTTTTGTCTCGACTACATCAACACGCGCGGCGGTTGCACAGCGTCCGCCCTCGCATAGAACGCAGCTCGTTTCGTATCCCTCCACTTCGGAGACGCGAGAGGAAGACGAGGATGACGATGAGGCGGACGTGGAGTTGCTTCCTCCAGAGGAGGCTACGTTAGACATGACTGATAGAGCAGCCGAGGTATGTGCATCTATGCTGCCCTCTTTACCTCTCGCGATAGCCTTGACCACACATCGGTCAACAGCAACTTCGTTCCATCGCGAAACGTGATCACAATGACGCAGCTGCCTTACGAATCGCAGTGGAGAGCGGAGGATGCCATGGATACCAGTACAAGATGGAGCTTGCGAAGAAGCGCGAGCCGGACGACTAGTGCGTTCTCACCTTCTTTTCCCTCCCATCTCTTCCGGTCCCTAACTGAGGCTGTTTGCGTCACGCATAAAGTCATTTCACACACCCACAAATCCAGCCCTCCAATATATACGTGGACGCAGTGTCCATGACGCTGCTCAAGGGCTCGATTATCGACTTTGCGACCGAGCTCATCGGGAGCAGTTTCCGCGTGGTGGAGAACCCTCAGGTAAGTCATGCTGCGCATTTCGTTATAGTATATGCGCAAGACGGGGCATGCTAACACGATTCAGGCAAAGGGCAGTGGCTGTGGTTGCGGTGTCAGCTGGGAGCTCAAGCTATAGCAAGCCGCGGACGCTCTAGAGACGGACTCTACGCATACATGTACAGGTATAATGCGCATATATCCCCACTTGCTCGTTCAAGCTATGATCAACTTTCGTGACCTCTATGCATTGTGGCGGCCTCCGTTGGAAGATGCTTACAGAACTGCTCGCGTCGTCTTCACGCTCATTGTGAGCACCGGAGTCCGTCGACCGCTTCATCTGTTCTTCATATGTCGATCCTTTCGCAGCCTTCTTCCTTACTCATCTCACCAAATAGCCCCCGCCCCCAGTCATCCGTCCACGACCGTTCACACGACCTTACCAAGTGGCATCATGTGCGCCCCTTCGCGGGCTGAACGATTTTCCAGCAGCAGCATCGATAAAGGCGTCGTGGAACCGCGACCGCCTCCACGCATTGCTCTACGACGATGTCCACCACGACCTTCAGACTCGTCACCGTGAATACCGCGCCAGAGCGCGCGAAGAGGCTCATCGGCCGCGTCGTCGAAGACGTCAAGGACAAGTACACCATCGTGCATGTCGCGAACGTGGAGAGTAAGCATCCATTGGAACGTCGTACATATATTCCAGATCTTATGTTGATCGTCGGACGTGCGTGCAGAGATCGAAGACGTGAAGGCGACCGTGGAGAGGGAGCAGCCGAACATCCTGGTAAGTATGAAGCCATCCCGCGACGATTTTTCTCTTATCGCCGACATCTGCAGTTTACCGCGTCGATGTGGACCCCTGAGCAGGCGCAGGTGCGGTATATCTATATCATGCTCATTGCTCGTCGCCAAGGAAGAGCAAGTCAACGTTTGCTGACCGATTTGGGATCACATGTAGGAGATCGTGGGGATCGCGAAGGCGACGATCCCCGGGCTGAAGACGTTCAGCCTGCCCCAGGGTCTGCAGGTCGAGAAGGGGCCGGATGCGGTCGTGGAGTATATCAAGGAGAACATTCCCTTCCTCCTCGATTCATGATGTATTTGTACCACCCGTCCACACATGGGTTCTGAAGGTGACGTCGTTTGTTGGACCCATGCCGCCATGCATACGCCTACGCGAGGGGGAAGAAGGCTACATCGGTCGGTAGGTGGCTCCGATTCTCATCTCCTGCGAGCGTTGTATCATATGAGGGGTTGCAAGTGTGCCGCTCAAGTTTGGAGTCAGTATCCGTATTCTCTGTCTTCAACATTAGAAAGCGGGCCTGCGAGCCTCACACCTCCATCGGTGGATATTTAGAGCCAGAAGCCGATTGGTTTGGTGGACTGGCCCGGCCAGGACCAAGTAGTCGAGCTCTGCGCGGCTGCCGTGTACGGGGGACGCGTTACGTCACGCGCTGAGTTACGGTTGAGGCGACTGTCAGCGTGACGGTCGAGCGGGTGCAACCATCGCCAGCCGATGCTAAGATGCTCCCCTATTCCCCAACCTGGTGACACCCAGCGTGTCGACGCTGGACACATCTCACGAAATACTGATTACAATTTGTGTTCTCGTCCCCCCTAGTACTCTCCGTGAGGCGTTCCTCTCCGCCTCCTTCGATATTGGTCCATCTCCGAGTCATAGCAAAATGTGGTACCCGCCGCCATCGCCTTCGCTGGGACACTGCTGGAGGAGCTCTCTCTCCTAACTTCTGAACTCACCCAGCTCTCCTTCTATCCGGCAAGGACTATTGACCCCGAGCACCTCAAGTGTTAATCGCCATTCACCCACATGGAACGGCTCTAATTCAGTGACAACATCGTCGTCAACGAGGATCATCTCCGTATACTCGCCAAGCTCGGGAACCTGCCAGCTCTACAGGTATCTGTGCTATTTCTAGTCCCAACCGATAATGCTGTTCGACCGGATCTGACCCAGGGCTTCCCAAAGTTAACTGAACTAGACATCTGCTGCCCAGCAGCCCACCTTCCACGTTTCATGACCCCCATGTCTCCGATGCCTCGTCTGAACGACCTTCGTCTCCAATCTCCACGGCCACGTCTATGACGGCTTAGAGACCTCGGTCGCGTCGATCTGTCAACACATCGGACAAAACGCGCTCACTCGCTTGAGCGCGAGACTCGGCCGGTTCCTCCATCCTCCCCGCTTCCTGATGGACCTCCTCGAGCCCCTCCTCGAGCTCCGAGATCTCGAGTATGTAGAGCGTTACATCGACAAACACCTCCCTCTCCGGGACGAAGATGTCGCATGCTTCGCCCATGCATGGCCCAGCCTGCGCGCCCTCGTTCTCTCCCAATACGACACGCTGCATTGGGACCAGACCTGGGTCTGATCAGGCTTAGTCGACCCGTCCGACCCTCCACGGACTTGTCGAGCTTGCTGGAGCGTGCCCCCAGCTCGACCGGCTCTGCATGCCCGACTTCGACTCTGATGATGGAAGCAGTCATGACCCGTATCTGGATGACTTACTGACCGTGTCGAGGCTTTTGCGTAAGAGGCAGATAGTCGTCACGCACGAACGTAGTGACACGGCGTCGTTTCTACAGAACAGTGGAAGATGCTATGTTTGTGGATGGTGTTCTCGCATGAAATGATTCCTGACAACCGACCATTGTATATTTCAAGTTTGTAGGTAACGTTCGAACTGTCACTAACAAATCGATGTTTCTCCGCCATTCTTGTAATACGTGAGGGAATCACCAACGTACTACGTACAGCATCGAGTAGCTTTACTGCATGATCCGGTCACTCTATCTCGCCAAGCAGCCAGAGTCTACTCAGTGGCAGTCAGGGTCACAGGACATTCGGATTCAGCAAAGATATTTGACGTTGGTTATTGCGCAGGTTCCGGATGAGCCCAATGCACGACTTGACGATATCGCACAATTCCAATGAATGGTGCAAACTGATTGACGTGGCGTAGTCCGAGTGTTTTGACCGTAGGTTGACCAAGTGTGGGAACAGCTGATCCACCTTCTCGGCAAAGTCAAACACTCCGGTCTCAAATTGAGTCGTTGTGCGGAGGTAGGTGATGCACAACTCGCGCATGTGGCGATGGCCGTTCGCTGCGTGGGACGTGTCTATCGCCGCTCCAACGTCTATGTCGATGTTGATGTCCGCGAGGTGCAGCTGGGTCAAACGAGGGCAATCTTCGGCGAGTTTGATGAGCGAGTGGAGCGTTGGCCGACCGGAGCTGGGGTCCTGGCCTTGGTACGGGGTTAATGATCTCGGACTATACTGCAATATCAGGGAGACGAGTTTCGGCAAGGCAGAGGAAAGAATATGTATGCCTCGATCTGACACGTCAACTGGGATATTACTGAGATCGAGTGACAGGGTGTGGAGCTCTTTAAACGAAACCAACAATGGTAGCAAGGAGTCCAAGTTGAGACGAATCTCGTCCTGGCCCCCAGGTTGTGGTTCGTCACCGGCCTCCGGAGGACAGCTGAAGGAGAACTTGCGCAGATCGTATGGAAGCTTTTGCTGAGCTAGATGTAAGAATTCCCGAATGGCATGAAAATCCTGGGTACTAGTGGGAAAGGGGTCACGATCCACGAATGAGACGGAGCGGAGTTCAGGACATATCAGTTTTTCCACAAGGGTGGCCAGTGTGTGAAGGGGACCGTCCAGCTTGAGGTACTGCAGATGGGGAAAATGGGACGAATAATCCGAAGAGTTTAAGTCAAGGGTCGCGGTAACCACGATGTCGAGGTGTTGAAGAGCAGAGGGAAGCAAGTCGAGTTTGGGCCATGCGCTGGGTTTCAGTGCCACCTCTGAAACGAAGCGTTTTAGGTGTGTGAAGCCAGCCAGAATTTGAATCTGATCTTCATCTAGGCAAAAGGTAGCGCGATGGAGATCGGGGGGCCGCATGATCTGAAGAGCCTCCAATGACTCGCAAGAGTTTGAACGAAGAAGGCGTAGCAGGGACTGGAAGTCGCTTTGATCCTTGTTAATGCTAGATATCTCAGAGCCTTCGTAACGTGTAAAAAACGACACAGTAATGGATCTTAGCTTTGGAGAGAGACACATCGTGGCGTATTGGGTAGTGGCGATATCGAGATTTAAGGCGTGTAGGCGTCGAAGGTTAGGAAAGAGGGTGGCTCGAAGTTGGAGGCGAGGCCATACGTTTCGAAGAAACTCGTTGACCTGATCCTTGTTGAGTGAAAAATAACGCAGTTCCTTAACGCGTTGAGTGTATGAAAATAGTCGGAGGCAGTCCTCTTGCGCGATTGGGGGCAGGTTATCCTGAATGCTATCATTAATCTGCTATGACCGTGACAGGCATCAGGTCGTAGACCGTCAGTGACGTACCTTGTAGTCAAAGTGCAAACTCACTCCATATTTGGATGGTACAATTGTGAACAGTGGATTGAGATCCTCTAGGACCTCCCATAGCCCATCGAGAGCGTGTTCGGAGAAGTCTTTGCAAACTCTCGCAGCCGATGCGAGATCACGTCGCGCTTGTTGACGAGTAACTTCGTTGTCTGCGTTGTCACAGATGGCCTCTTCGCCAAAGTATACGGGCCTGAGCTCCTGGAGGACCATGCGGACGAGCCAGTCGCAGGCTAGAAAGGTTGTGATGCTCATGAACTATGAACGACGTCAAGTCGGTGCCTGTCCATAAGTGCGATATTAGAGAAGGGCGGGTACTTTGAGAACTCAATCCAAACGTACTAGGCTTGTTGTGAGTGGGATGAAGGGTAGATGGGTGAAGTCCAGCGCATAGGCGTACATATATGCGCTCAGCGGGAGACGACCTGGCCCTCTATTCTCTTGTGTCATGAAGCGGCAATAGTTAACGTACGTATCTTAGAAACCGTTGACATTGGAGTTCAATAGTTGCACCCGGAAGCATAGGAACATCCTGCACAACAATAAAAGCAACGCCATCAATTAACAACCCATCTTAAGATAATAAACAACTTGTAGCTGAATCACTTACCAAGATGTTATAGTAACGCATTCATACATAATACATACAGCGCCACCTCAGTGACAAGCACTGTGCTTCACTTACACACTTCTAGATTGGCCAGCTCATCTTCATCGTATCCCGACCTCTCTTGTCCCGCTCGCATAGTAACTGTGCAGATCGACCGTCGTTGTGGTCCCCCTCCCCCAGTGTTCAATCCTCGCCCTCGGAAGACAGAACCAGCCCCAAACGCAGGAACCCGAACCGGCAGGCGGCCAAGGAATAACACCATCGTATGTAGCACATCTTCGCAGCCGACCTAGTTGCGCATATGATACCACATGTCACTGAGCGAGATCTCCGGTGGCGTGAGCTCCACAAGGTGCAGGCACTGGCACGCGAGTACGGCGGGAGTCGGCTGTGTGCGCGCCGGTTACTGCGTGCGTGTCGGTGGGGTTATATGAGGGTGCAACCACGCGAACGTCCTTGTGGAGAAAGAACGCCAGCGTATAGTAGCTCGATGTCCGAGATGTCAGAGAGGCACAGGCGGGTCAGGTGCAGGCAGTGCTCGGCGAGCGCTATTAGTATGAGCGGGCGAGTGGTCGTGGTGCCGCCTGGGTGGTCTGACCAGATGCCAGGATGAATTTCAAGGCTGCGCGCGTGTACCGCAGCGTCAGGGAAGCGAGCTTGGGAAGCGCCGCGGTGAGGATGGACATGGCCTCGTCCGATACGACGGCGGGAAGCTCGTTGAGATCGACCAGCAGCTCGTCGAGCTGTGCGAACTCAGTCACCGATCCGATGAGAAGAGAGCCGAGGTTGAGGCAAACCATGTTGGCGGAGTACTCCCCCGACACGCTCGCCGACGGACAGCTGATGGAAAACTTGCGCAGGGTGCGCGGAAGCCTGTCTCTGGAAAGCATGAAGAATGCTGCGAGGCCGCCCGGATTCTGGGGGTTGGCCGGAAACGGCTGGTCGAGGACTTCCCACGAGACGGAGTGAAGACTGGGGCACTCGAGCTTGTGCAAGAAGAGGGTGAGAAGATGCAGTGAGCCTCGGAGCTTGAGAGACTGCAGATGCGGGAAGATAAATGGGTATGCGTTGGGCATAGACCCAGACCTTGAGCTCCCTCCCAAGTCGCCGTCGTTGATCACCACATCCAGATGCTGCAAAGAGGGAAGAGAGCTGAGCCGGGACCATGCAGGAGGGTCGAGTGCTAATTCCGAGACAAAACTTTGCAGATGAGGAAAGGCTGCTAGCGTGTCGATATCCTCGTTGTCAGGGCGAAAGTTGGACCCATGGCGAATATATTTGGCGGAAATTCGAAGGTCAAGTAGTGATTTGGGACACCTTTCGCGAAGCGTGCCAAGCAGAAGCTGGAAGTCCTTTCTGTTTTGGCTCCGGTGGTCCCTCTGTGGCGAGAAGCCTGAGCGACGGGCCCTGTCGAAGCGTTCGAAAGAAATGGTGAATGATTTTAGATTATGGAAGAGGAAAAGCTTTGCGAATTCGGAGGGATCGAAATCAAAGCAGGAGGCTTCCACGCATTGGATACGGGGAAACAGGGGCGACCCACAACCGCATTCGACATCAAGGAGAGACTGCACGGAGAGGAGGTGCACAATGTGTTCCTTGTTTGAAGAACAATGATGGAACTCCTTGACACGCTTAGCATATGAACGTAGACGGTTCCACTCTTCTGATACGGTATGAAACAGATCGTACTAAATCGTTCCATAGTCAGTCCACAGTGAGGAGGCATTAGACAATGAATGACATACCGTGGATAACCGCGAACCGCTCCGATACGAGGGCATGACTCTGAGTAAAGGTTCGACACAATCGAGCACCTCCCAAAGCGCGTCGAGGGCGTGCTCGGAAAAAACCTTGCAGACTCGAGCAGCAGATGCGAGGTCATGTCGCGCTCGGGTACGTGCCAACGCGGTGTGGTGTTCCGATCGGCTTTCCTCGTCGGTGGCAGTCGCCACTGCCCTTCGGCTCGGGTACAGAGGACTCAACTCCCGAAAGACCATAGTGAGGAGCTCGTTGCAGGCCATGAAGGATGCGAGTTTCGTCATTTGCATTTGTAGGCCAACTATGATGATTGAGTAACAGGATGGAGAGAGAGGGAGATGGGACCGTACTGTGAAAATAGGGAAAGACGTGGGGCGTCGGGCGGAAGGAATGATTAGTAGCAGAAGTCATAACGATACAACGCGCACTTATATGTGCTCAAGACGGCGTGGGATGAGGCCTTGAGGCGTTGCGCCACTTGCGCCTGTACCATGACGTTGCCTCGCGAGGCTGTGGGCTCGCAGCTCTGAGGCAGATACCTTGCAGATTACGCCTCAACCTGAGAACAAGGAGAACAACAAACCTAGCCTTAACATGAGAAAATACACAATAGGCAGAATATCCGCATGGAGTGGCGATGCGGTGTTCAGGACGACGGCACATACTGGCCCGCCACCGTGACGGTGCCGCATCCTCGCCACAACCCGCGTCTTCATCGCCTCCAACGTCCGGATGCTGCTCGTCCTTTTTGTCGCCCGTACCTCGGAGCCACAACCAAGCATAGGGGCATGAAATCCAGGAACAGAACACAATCTGCACCACACTGTCGCGGTCAGCCCAATATTGGCAGAACTTTAAGAACATGCGAAGCTCAGGCTCCCCTGCCCGGCGCAGCACACCTAAGTGTAAAAATGAGCATAATATCCACCTGCGTTTATTGAGCCTGACCGGAGAGGCGTAGACACTGACTAGTACTGACTGGCCTCGGAGCACGAGGACGACAGCAGTGGTCGGCCTGGTGTATGTGGTGCGGTGCAGCGCGACAATGGAGGGCGTCGTGTGCGGCGCGATGAGTCGGTGACTCTCGGCTACAGGGGGCCTGCGACGATATGCATCCGGAGGACCGCAGTATCTGTAAGGGTTGGGATCTTGAGAGGTCGACGGCGGGGCAGCGGAAGAGGTGTCCTACAGCGGATTTCCGGGCGGCGACGTTTTTCAGTGGGTGGTAGACGGGAGAGAGCTCGTGGACAATGGGCATCGGGAGAGCCAGTTGTGCTGATGCTGCGCATCCGATTGAGCAGGAGAAGGGGGTGTGACTGAATCGACGCTCAGTGGATTAGGGCGCTTATGGCGCTCAGTGAACTTGAAAGCCACGTGGCATTGACTAGCAACGTCCGACGTACTGCCGCCAAGAGGCCCCCCCCGGAGCCCCTACCCACCAACGACACCCTCACAATCTTTTCCTTCATTTGAAGGCGAGCACCTCGAATTCGAATACTATTTACAGCATCATACTGATCTCAGTGACAGCAGTGACAGTCCGACCCCCTGACCACAACTTCGGCGTCGGGTGAGGCCCACCCGAGTCGAAGTGTCCTTTTGCCCTTCCGAGTAAGGTTTCGCCTCGTCAGATGTAAGCGATAGAAATTCAAACGGATAAATGTCGTTTCTTAATGTGGCGACTAGCTCGGCCATGTCCCCTTCGTTTCTTGCCCTGACCGGTTGGCACGACGTGTTCCATCAGATCCTGAACCACCTGGAACGTCCAAAAGACGGTTACGATGATGACGACTACAATGGCAACATCTATTACACTACCCTCCATCCTTTTCAGAACACACTACTTTCTCTCGCACTCTCATGTCATGCATTCTTGGATCCGTCCCTGGACCGGCTATGGCACGACTTGAACAATATCCATCCCCTTCTCAAGCTCTTGCCGAACTACCAGAATCGCGGTTCAATATGCGTAAGTGAACCAGTCCAAGGCGTGTCCAAATCTCTTACCACTGTCCTCATTCGCCAGCATCTCACAGGACAGATTTCTCCCATAGCGTGGCTACGATTGAAGACCTATGCCAGCCGTGTACGAAGCATTCAACTCTATGAGACGCTTGGTCCAGAAGTCTGGCCAACTATATTGGAGCAATGTCAAGGAACCCTTCTTTTCCCCAATCTCCGGGACCTTAAGATGAACTTTTCGCCTGCGACTCATGACAGCTCCCTCCTCCTTCGTTGCCTCGTCCCTTCGTCCTTGCACAAGCTCCTCATCTTAATTGAGCTAGATCGAGGCCAAGATAGGAACATGGTCACCGTCCTCTCTGGCGCAACGTTGCAACAACTTTCCAGGATATCTCCGGGACTCGTTGAGCTTGATTTTATTCCTCACATAACCATTCCTAGTGAACACCTTCTATGCTTATCGCGATTTACTAAGGTCAAGCGGCTCCATCTCCGCGATCATGTAATACTCGACGAGGACGTCCTTCGTCGCCTTGCCAACCTCGAAAACCTGACTGAACTAATGGCGTCCATTCTGTTTCGAGATTCGGTCGCACTGGTATCTGCACAACTCAACGAAAGGGTTGGCTTCCGGAACCTCACAACTCTTGACCTTTGCGGTCAACCCGCCGATGTCGCACGTTTCATCCTGGCCTCCCCAATGGCTCGCCTCAACGACGTCCGTCTCCAGCTTGGCGGCCATTCCGCCGACGAATTCCTGACATACATGCCCTCCATATGCCAACACCTCGGGCCACACACCCTCACCACCTTCCAAGCGGAGCTCGGCGACTTCGTCCACCCCCCGCGAGTCCTCATGGATCTCATGGAGCCGCTCTTCCACTTCGTGAACCTCAAGCGACTCGAGCTCTTCTTCGAGGAGCACCTCCCTCTCCGCGACACCGACCTCGAACGCATCGCCCGCGCCTGGCCCCATCTGCAAGCCCTCATCCTCATGCAGTCCGAGGACACCGTCTCGGACCCGGACAGGGTCCCCGGCTCCGTCGAGCGGCCGACGCTCCA